>JACCPG010006489.1:0-30200 GCA_016069955.1 Drepana arcuata | reverse complement strand
GGTAATACCTATACACCTCTGCCTACCCCTTCGGGGACCCTTATAGGAAGGCGTGATGTAATACTAATTATACGCCAACGAGTAGTTAGCACTAGCCATACATTAAATCAATACTATATTCCACGCGGACAAAGTCGCAGACAACGCCTAGTACAATATATTACTCGTATGTGTAGTGACAAAACGGTATAAAATTCAAAGCGTCTGTAATGAGTCTTCAAAGGCGAGCCTAGCTGGTCATTAACTAGCCTTTTAAGCGAGAATCCTGCCAAGTGCTTCACGGTGGCACTATTAAAACTAGTACAACGTGACACACTTCTTAAAGTATACCTGACTAGCAAGTAAGGTGTAGGCTACAAGCGGTTAAGACACTTATGACATTGCCTATTGTGACTGCAAATTATATAATGAAGAGATGCGCAAAGAGTTGCTTTGCGAAAGGGCCGTGAACGAGGGTGCGAATGTCAATATGTTGACATCTTACAACGGTTTTGCACAGATAGAAAGGATGAATGAAATAAAGATTGACGGAACAGATAAATAATGCGGAAGTGTGTGTAAGACAAGGGAGCGGAATACCACGTTTCAATTACGTACCTAGTTCAAATAGCTTGGACACTTAAAGATAGGAATGTAGAGTAGAGAGTACTCGAAACCGGCAAGCATGTCCGAAGAGATTAGGTGAAGCAATACCATAGATGAGGTCTTTAAGTCTAGAGAGAACTAGTGGTTTACACTTTCTGCCTAACTTGTGAAGGACTCTGCGTGACTATGTAATAATTAGCAGTGCCTCGCAGTTGCTCCCGTGTAAATCATATAGCATGTATATGATGACTGCTCCACTTCCTTCGGTATTAGCAAGATTACATTATAAATTACATTATAGAGCCGTGGTGGCCGAGTGGTTCGAGCAGTTGCCTGCGACGTAAAGGTCGCAAGTTCGAATCCCGACTGTACCAATGAGTTTTTCTGAACTTAAGTACAGTGATAAGTCTGACCACGAGCTTTACGGTGAAAGAAAACATCGAGAGGAAACCTGCATACGTCTGAGAAGAAATTCTAAGGCGTATGTTGTGTGTATAGTCGTGCTTGAGTAACGGCGATGGACTCGCCATCTGTCACGTTGGTACCTAATATACCTCTGGCGGAAAGTGGGTGTGTGGGTGTTGCCTATACACCTCTGCCTACCCCTTCAGGGACCCTTGTGGGAAGGCGTGAGGATATATTATACATTATATATTTAGCCCACAGCTCACCTCAATAAACGTATTATCTAAGTTTCTTTTGAAGTCGAATTAGCATAGTATCTGAGCGCGAACTAACCAACTTTGCCTCTTTATAAAATTCGTATAGAAAATACAGACCAGGATTATTAATCAAGCATACACACAAAGTGACCGAATAGTGGCCAGAGATTTCTATTTATATCTTTGCTATTCAATTCGGTTCTACGTGTTTATTTTTACATATTTATGATTGCGGTTCTGCTTTTGTGCCAGTGTTTGACATCTGTGAATGTCAATTTAACAATAGAATAAAAATGAAATGTAAATACAAATTGAGAAAAAAAGCAACAAACCATAGTAAAATATAAACAGAAGTGTTGGAATAAAGAAAATTCATTTATATACTTACAAGGCAAAGCCCGCCTTAATCAGAAACAATCATCAAGAAGAAATCAGAAAAATATATAAGCAACAGTATATACTCACGCCTTCCCACAAGGGTCCCGAAGGTGTAGGCAGAGGTATTTAGGTAGTACCCATACACCCAATTTACGCTTGATATATCATATTTTAGCGTGCTAAAAGCTAGCGTGACAAAAAGCGAGTCTATTGCTGTAATTCAAGCAAGACTGAATTTCTTCTCAAACAGTATGCAGGTCTCCTCTCGATGCTTTCCTTCGAAGTAAAGCTCAGAAAAACTCATTGGTACAGTCAGGATTCGAACTTGCAATGTTTGTGTTGCAGACTCGATCTACTCAGCCGCCACAGCTCATTAGAACTAAAAACGATGGCAAAGGGTAACATGATTTTATCTTGATTTATGAATCATTGACACGTCTTGAGTCACTTGAATGCTGAAAAAAATTTGAAATGGAACTTTGAAAGACTACTAACTATGAAAATTTTGTCAAAATAGGTGAAACAGGTAACAAGCTTTTTAAGGTAAAACTATGCCACGTGCACGAAGTCACGGGCTGGCTATTACTGTAGCCATGGGTAGTTATTGCTGTCTTCAAATCACCTTACCAGGGCATAATAAAATGTCTTCAGTGTGCAAAAATCTAAATATGAAAAAGATTGCTCTGACCGTAATTGAAAAGGACGACAACAAAGAATGTAGATCAAAAGATAAACGTAGCGTAGAAAGTGTACAAACCCAACAGTCAGAAGCTTCGTTTCACACTCCTCCGCTCCCCCCAGCCTCCAATTAAATGGTGTTTGGAACATCGTTTGAATTCAGAGAGTCAATTTGTTAATTAAAGCCGTTATAAATTGAGTATATAATTACAAATTTGAACACATAAAATGGTTTATTTATTGGCGGCGAAAGAAAACATCGAGAGGAAGCCCGCATATAATAAGAAAATGTATATATAGTCGTGCTTGAGTATCCGTGACTGAAAAACAGCACAAACATTTTGGCCCTTGTTTTGTTGGTTGACGAAAATATATCAAAGTGTTCCTTCTAGTTAAATGCCAAGCTCTTCTGCATCAATGGGATCTGAACTACATTCGCAATGTTTAACAAAGTACCTTAAAAACACAATTTCAACTCGATGTACATTTCACGTTCTTATCTTATAATTTTTTTTATTACTTAGTTGTCGTATGAATATGTTGGTGCGTTCACGAAAAGGCGTATGGCCGCCTTCGGGACTAGTTTACTATGCTTAGCTTTTTGCTATGCTCAGCTGTTTTGCTCGTCACAAATACTTAATGAATTTCTTTCTTTTCATGTAAATTTACAATAATTATAATGTATTTATTACAGGCAACACATTAGCTCTCGTACAAATATAGGCCCCATAAATATAATACTTTAACCTAACATATTATACAAGAAATACCTTAAAGATTTAGAAGATTAAAGAGAGAGAAAGAAGAGAAGATTAATTAATATCATCAGGTTTTTTTAACTCTGGCGCGCATCCCTATAACGTCGATACAAAGTAATTTCAAGTAATAATTTAAATGCAAAAGTCTGTTCCTATTTCACGAATTTCAAAAACTACTGAATAGAATTGAATTGACCACAGAATGAAATATAGCATAGAGACAGATTATTTCCCGAATTAACACATAGGTTATGTTTTAATTCAGAAGAATGGTAGATCCATTGAAACCAAAGTTTTGCGGGGTAAGCCGCAGGGCACAGCTAGGATAAAAATAAGGAAACAAACAACATTCAGTTTTGCAGACCTTTTCAGCTTCATCCACATTTTGCCAGTCTTTACACATATTATTTTTAAATATAAATGATATTGATATAACATAATCTCAGTCCCTTTTAACTTGGACCAACCTTTGTGGAAATGGTCCACGACACAAAGCAGAGTGTAGGCTTCCAATCTCGTTGATTAATGCGAGCCTAGGATCGTCTCATGCCTAGAGTATGTGCGTAATTGACTGAAGACATTTTCAGCCTAGTCTAATGGAAAGATTAGATTTCTGCCGCATTTGGGATGAAATATGGTTTGGTTTGCGTAGAACAGTTCTCGGGTAAAAGGTTGATGATAGTATGACCTTTCGAGGTGTCCAAGTCCAGAAAATATTGAGACTTATAAGATAACTAACAATGAGAGCCGTTGTGGCCGAGTTGTACGAGTAGTCGTCTGCAAGTCACGGATTTGATCTAAGAACGTTACTCCGCACATTTTTCGAAGAGATCGCATCTCAACTGCATTTAAGCTATTTTCGTACCTCCTCTGACATACCCAGGATTCGCTGCCGTACAATAAGTTAGGCACCAATATCGCGTTGTGGACAGCAACTTGAGCATTCTTGTTCAGAATTTTACCCATCAACGACGACATGGCTCCAATCAACGTACCGGCAGTTATCCTTCTTTCAATGTCTTTTTCATACTTTCCATCTCGTGCGAACATGCTTCAGAGATATACAAATTCATTCACTGGCTCTAGAATTTGCCCATTTACCGAAATAAAAAAATATTATAGATATTTATCTTTTTGGTGTCTAAACGCATAATAATATCGTATTATACTTTACTTTAAGTTATCTGGGATATTGTAACAAATGTGTATAATAATAATATAGCATAATAATATCCATAAATCTTAGATAGTAGGTAGTGTAGTCCCAAATGTAGGCGGAACACGCGAAATAAGCTTTTATGATTACGGCCAGTGAGAAAAGCCCTCTAATTCCTGTAAACCTGGCCTCTTATATTATTTACAGTAAATACTTGTCATATTATCTATATATATATCGCTGTGATGGCCGAATGGTTCAAGTTGTTCCTGCAACACAAAAATTGCAATTTCGAATACCAACTGTACCAATGAGTTTTTCTGAACTTAATTACAGTGATTAGTCTCACCACAAGCTTTAAAGTGAAGGAAAACATCGAGATGAAACCTGCATACGTTTGAGAAGAAATTCAAAGGCATATGTAATGCTTGAGTAACGGCGATGAACTTGCCATCTGTCACGTTGGCACCTAAAATATATCCTATGTTTAAACCCGAAATCATAAATATTATGTGAAGTAGGAGTTAAACACCTACATCTATGCTATATCTACGTATTTACGCACCTACGTCGTGGAGTGGTTGTAAGTTTGCGTACCCATTTTGGGGAGACGTACATTTATACACATAAATTATTATTAAGAGAAAGAAATTAAAGACGCTACGAAAATATATTGTAGTCCGAGAATTTACTTCATGAAATAATAAACAATTATATGCGCCAATGGTAAAAAAAAAAACAATCAGGTCTAATCCGTCCGAATATGTCAAAAAATATTTTCTTGTATACGATCGACTTTTACGTAGCCTTCTACGAAATATACATATTTGAAATAGAACTTTTTACCATTATAAATAAATGCGACAGTATAACCGTCAAAATCTACGAATAAATGCGATTAAATTCAAGTCAACTATTATATAGAAGAACAGACGAATGCATTGGAAAATGTAGTGCCTGGTACTACAATTCAATTACTGTGAGCTATATTCTACCTTATTACATTTCTATAAAGCTGCTTTTAGATCATGCAATTTTATTGCAGATTTCCTTACTGCCGCCGACTTGGGATAACACGAAATATAAACTAAATTATGTTTCATTCAACTGTAGTTTTAGTAGTCGCAGAGGCTTTATTCATTTAACCTAATAGATCAGAACCTTAACCCTATATCTTAGGACTAACAGTGGACCTAATATCAACCCCTGAGACACTCCGTGTATTATGGTTATTTCCTAATATTGTATGTTTCTAATGGTAACTACTTACGTAAAGGGTATATTGAAATTAGATTTATAAGTTTTCTGTTCAGTCTCAGCTTCAATTCAGTTCGGTTTTCTTACTTATATTCCATGAGCCACAGTGTCGAAAACTTTCTTTAATTCTATCAATACCTTCAATAAAGTATATTAAAAGTGGAAATTTTTAATACATATAGTTATTCTGAGGATCCAAGTCCATTATATTTTATTTAAAACACGAAAGAAAAGATGATACAAAAGCTTTATGGAAAGCTATTTCTACCTGCATCATCAGGGATACTTCCAGTTTTTAACCTCTCAGTTCAGGATATTTTCAAACCAATTTGTTTGTTAAGAACAAAGTACCCATACACAAATTTATAAAAGTATCGCTTTAAGCGTCAATGGGTTCACGCATTATTTTGTAGAACTACATATTTCGTGTTATGGGAAGGTACAAAACCTTATTTTGTTCCGACCTACATTTGCAATAAATGGGGCGAACGCTGAATGAAACCATAGTTAGGTATATTCTAATCTATTCGCGTGTTCAATGCGCCGGTCCCTAGTCCCGAAGCATTGAATTTACTACACGGGCAATGAACGAGTTTACAAACGACTCACATTATGTGACTGCGATAACATTTAGGTTCACACAATATTGAAGACATTTTGTTAATGTTGGTAAATTTATCTTTTTGATTTGAATAGGGTTTTCTTTTCTTTCAATATCTGCGAATCGGAGTAACATAACGGTTTCAAGTGACATTCTATCGCCTCTAGCTATGAATAATCTAAGTAGATACTTTTACCGCCTTTAACTTTTTTCATGATGCCATTAGCTGGGTTATAGATAAGATATCGATTCCCACGTAAAACAACCCTCGCAAACATACACACATAAGTAAATCTGTAATCAAACTTCATTATCTGATTGCGATCTCATAAACAACTTTCCTTGATATAGCCAACATGAGGACTATAACTTTCACACAAAGTAATCGTGTCGCAGCGGTAGATTTCCGTTGAATTATAGAAATTGGCCTGAAACTGGCGTACAATGCAGTCGAATCTAAGGCTCCATAATGCTGAATCACATTAAATAGGCTTCCATAACGACCACAAATTGCTGCGTAACTGGATGTTGGCACAAATCTGGAATTGGGTGCACGCCACTATGTACCTGTGACGCTGAGCAAGGACATGATGGGACGTGCGCCCGCCCGGCCCGTCGACCCGAGGCGGTCGGCGGGGCCGGCGCCTCACCGGCCGCCACGGGGCGCCATTACTCGCACACGCGCGCCCGGCTCCTCGCGCGGCCGGCGACCGACTGACGCCCGGCTACCCACAGAGCCTACTAGTACCCACTAGCGCGCCGCCGGGCATGCGTATAGCGCGCCATCTGACATCACCGGCACCCGGATTATTTTTGCCCGGCGAGGTAAATACCCTCACATCGATCGAGCCCGGTTAAACTTGATGCAATTATTGCACTGCCCTAGTCCTTACCCATGCAGTCTTAATGACCCTCATGAGCTGGGCGATTTGGCGACTGACTTGTGCCTACTTTTTCTTTAGATCCTATTATAGGCCTCTTAGAACTAAATTATTGGTGCAGTATGAAAAGGAAATAAAATAGGTTGGACGAAGAAACAGCCGTGGTGGCTAAGTGGTTCGAGCAGTTGCCTGCAACACAGAGATTGCAAGTTGGAATGCCTACTGTACCAATGAGTTTTTCTTAGTAGTAATGAGTAGTTGAATTTAAGTACAGTTATTAGTCACACCATGAGCTTTACGGAAAACCTTTATAAGGAAACCAACACGAGGAAATCTGCATACGTTTGAAAATAAATTCAAAGGCGTATGTATAGTCGTGCTTGAGTAGCGGCGATGGACTCGCCATCCGTCACGTTAGCACCTAAAATATATCTCTGGCGGAAAGTGGGAGTGTGGGTACTACCTATACACCTCACCTCCCCTTCGGGGACCCTTGTGAGAAGGTGTGAGGATATATTTATTATATTGTTACTTACTGGTCGTAGAAGAGACGTATAAATATCGAAAGATGCGTATCCGACACAATCATCGGAATTAAAAACAAAATGCATTAAATCTCGTAACTATTTTAGACGAGATGAGATCAAAACAAACCCAAGGAAAATAAATGAGCGCAATAAAGGAGAGCGAGCGACGCAAAAACATCATTTACTTCCGTTCACTTCATCTTCATCTCCGGGCAGGGACTTCAGAGAAGTTTAATTGAATTAGAAGTTTTACAGAACCGCGTGCATCTTGTACCTACTTACTATAGAATAGACACAGTGTCAAGCAGTCTAGGGGTGCATTTATCTATTACTGACACTGATAAAGTTCGAAATAGTATATTAAAATCATTGTAGGTATTCAAAATCTAAAACATTCACAACAGAAATTTAGTTTTATGCTTGTTCTAAAACCTATCAATGTACGAAGTAGCATATTGACACATTTGCCGCTAGGTCAGTAGGGCTATTAAAATGTGGGCCCTGCCGACCTCTACAATTCGTTACTCTAGTTCCCACCATCACATTTTACGACGTTAGTGATTTTTCACTCATTCTATAAAATTAAGAATTGGCTCCACATTCGGCGCCCCTAATATCTTACACCCCAGACCACAGACTACGCTATACAAGAAGATAAACACTAATAAGTTGCAACAATGAGACAATTCTCTGATCACCACTATTATGTAAGGATCCTGCAATTTTCAATGTAAATTAAATAAACCGAAATAGCATAAAGCATCATCGCCTGTGTAATCCAATCCACCCAGTCAAGTAGATACCATAGTAGCCCTTATGGGTTCTAGAAGGTTTCTTCTCCTCATGGTATTGCATCATTATCTACTTACAGCTTTATTTTGGAGCGACTTTTGATAAGTCGGAGGTTCTCTCCCCGTAAAGAAGGAAAACGTCGAGAGGAAACCTGCTGTCGTGCTCGAGTACCGGCGATAGACTCGCCATCTGTCACGTTGACGCCTAAAATATATTTCCGACGAAAAGTGGTTGTGTGGGTACTAAATACACACCTCTGCTTACCCCTTCGTGGAGCCTAATGTGAAGATATATAACATAACTTGACATTATCATGAATCTAGGTGGAATTCTTGAGGGATAATTAAATCCCGTTGAAAGTTTATACCACAGACATTGACAGAGCAGAAGTCGTCCAACTATTTTAGATGCCCTATAAACTCGTAGCATTACCGCTACGAAGTTCGTAGAACTCTTTATCGCTTGTTTATGCAGACTGCAAAAAAATTGGTACCGCAGTTAATATCTTACTACAGTCGTATCGTTCCATTTGCAATGTGGGAATTACCACTTTTAAAAATGGATGTTATTTCGAAATAATTACAGGTAATCACTTATCCGTAATGCGTGTTAATATAACACATATATCCTGCGACTTCGCCTGCTTCCGTCAACATGCAGCATTTAATTTACCTTCAGACAATTGAACCCATGATTGAAACCGGATGTATAGCTTCAGGGATTACCTCCTACAAATAAGGCTCGACAGCCTCGGATTGGCGTGGCGGCAGGGCGTACTAAGGAAGCGTTAAGTACTCTTTAGACCTCTTTTGCTTCATCCACTTTCATCAATCTCTTCTCATTTCATATATGCTCGCAGGATTGATATTAATATAACTCCTTTACTAAAAAAGATTCAAAGGCGATGTATAGTCGTGCTTGAGTAACGGCGACGGACTCGCCATCTGTCACGTTGGCACCTAAAATATATCTCTGGCGGAAAGTGGGTGTGTGGGTATCACCTATACACCTCTGCCTACCCCTTCGGGGACCCTTGTGGGAAGGCGTGAGGATATATTATTATATATGAAAATGAACCTGTTCGAACCAATGAGGTTTTTTACATCAATGGTTCGAACCAACAAAAAAACCAAAACATAAAGAAATCCAATAACTCTGGTAGAACACTTTGTATCTAAGTGAGGCAGAGATTCGTTTGGTAACACAAATAATGTTCGTCAATGAGTTGTGCCATCATTACGTAACTCGCACGTGGCGCGGTGTCTGCCTCTCCGACCTTCCACGGGAACAACCGACAGCCGAGCTCGATATCGACCGGGGCGGCAGGCGAGTGACGTCACTGTCCTACAACGCACACTCCATATACCATTGTCTAACACTCATCCAAGGCAAAATGTACCGTAACACATCGCACATAAGCCTATATTCCATTGTCTGAAGAATTGTATTGGAGTCTTTTTCTCATTATATGGAGGGAGGTGGTCATTCGAGCCTCCTGACCCACATCGAGCCCTTCGATGCGTAATGCGTATGCATCTGCTATATAGGTACTACGGATGCATCATACGCTACGAGGGTTCTACGATAAACATTACTGTTAACAGGTCAAGTAAATAGTCTGAGTGTGTTTTGGGTCTAAAGGGCATTGTCTTCACGAATACGGTACATTCAGGGTACTATGAAATGCTATTATTCCCACTAGCGACCCGTACCGCGACCGGGTGCAACGGTTAAATATTTTTTACAAACCGTTGATTTACTTACTACAAACATAATTTCTTTTGACCGACATAAGTTTTTATTTTATCCTTCAAAAGTTAAATGTTTTGAACGATTACTGTTAATACCAGAGTATTAGACTGGCCCTGTGGTTCGAGTAGTTGCCTGCAACGGCTGCATGCAACAAAGTTTACAAGTTCCCTAAGCGAATCCCTAATATACCAATGAATTTTCTGAACGTGACTTTTTCTTTACAGTGATTAGTTACAGATGTAGTTAATATGAAAACTGCATACGTTTGAGAAGAAATTCAAAGGCGGACTCTGTCACGTTGGCACCTAAAATATATCTCTGGCGGAAAGTGGGTGTGTGGGTACCACCTATACACCTCTGCCTACCCCTTCAGGAACCCTTATGGGAAGGTCACGCCTTATTATTTGAGTACTTATTATTGTACTTACTATTAGCTATTGTAACTACTTAGCTCTGAAATAATAAATATAGTGTTGTGAAACCCCTCTCTAATCTATATCTATTGTAATGTCATAATTACAGGTAGTAATAGTGTATTCTTGACATGGTCACTAGTCCTTCGGCCACATTCGTTAAAAATAATTCTTATACAGAACAATGAATACAGAAGTCATATTTCGAATTGTGCCATCTTTAGAAGAACAACTTACGCCATCTATTGACCAGTACTATAACTAGACCAATCAACCAAGTCCGAGTCTCCTTTAATAAATACTGCGAGCGAGCGAGCCGAGGTGGCGGAGAAATTTGATTAGTCGCCTGCAACACAAAGATATAGGTTCGAATCCCGAGTATACCAATGAATTTTTCTGCTTATGTACAGTGATTTATCACACCACGAGCTTGTTGAAGGAAAACATCGTGAGGAAACCTGAATAAGTTTAAGAAAAAACACAAAGAACTACGTACTTACAGTGGTCTTTGAAAAACAGCGGCGGATTAGCCATCTTTCACGTTGGCTTCTAAATGTCACACGTCGACAACATTACGTGGAAATTAATCTTAAAAATATTGTAATTGTTATTAATTGTATTTTATATTTGATTTTATATAGTATTATTGTATGTCTAATGGCCTCGTTGCCTGAAATAAATAAATAAATACTTCACACAAATTGACCTAGTCCCAAAGTAAGCAAAGCTTGTGTTATGGTAACTAGACAACGATATATTTACTTATATAGATATATACATAAATACATAAGACATCCAAGACAAAGGTACAAATTCTCGTGTTCAGCACACAAATATCTGCCCTCAGCGGGATTCGAACCCGCGACCTCAAGTTTCGCAGTCAGGAGCTCTAACCACTAGACCAGACGGTCGTCTTTATGAGTTGGATCCTCTTAATTAATACAGAATAAGAATCCACCAAAGAAATCAAGAGTTGGCACTGCTAATTGGTTCATAATTCCTAACAAAAGAATGTCGTCAATCCACCCATCAATACAATTTATTGAAATACTTTTAACATGTCTTTTACAGTAAACTCTACAAATGGTTACATTAAATACATTTCATACACAATTATCAAAAAATTACTTAATTTTATATGTATTTACAACTATAAATCTAGACTTGACTGACAGATCAATGCAACCGAAAAAAAGAAGGTTCCTTTATTTCAGTATTTCAGGGATATCAAAGGAATTTTCCAAAATCAATGATAAATCGATAAAAATCCCAGCTACTGTGTGGTGGTAGAGGGAATAAACCACAGTATACTGACCGTGGAAGAAATACCTTCTATGAATATCATAATAGTAAAGTTGTAGTCTTGATCTGGCATTCATGAGTCTTCAATTATAAATATTTATAAAATGCAATACATATATATAACTTATTGAATGTAAGTAAATCACTAAACTCAGTAATAGATTCAAATCCAACAATATATTCACAGTAGTACTCACATATTATTGCTTCATTACATGATTGAGACCTTCAACAAACTTCAAATATTTCACATGTCTATCGGCATAATTATCACTATCACCAAACCTTTCTTCGGTGAATGATTTTTCGTGACAAAGGAGTATTTTAAATAAAATGCTTGAATAAACTCTATTACTGTCATATCGCACAATCTTAGCATGCTTCTGTCCCAAATCATCAAAATTACATTTGTTACAAGTGTTCTTGACTAGTGCCCCATTTCGCCGCACCAAGCCATAGTAATCATACATCACATCAATTATTTTATGAACAATAAATCTTCTATGGTACCACAATGTTTCATGGAACTTATAAAACCTTAGTAGCTCATTATTTAACACTAACTCATGAAACAGAACCCCTAACTTCTTACAAAGAAGGACATAATTTGTCATGCAATTACAATTTTTGAGTGAACAACTGAGAAGGAAGTTAACCAGATTCTCTTCTGAGTATGACAGTATACTTTCACTAGACACATGGTCCTCGCTCTTTGGTACATTCACAACCACCCATCTTACAAGATTTTTATGTAGACTGATATCTATTGAATTTTCAAATACCTTCCAATGTTCTGTATCAATTTTAAAAATGTTCTTTATACAAAACTGTCTGTAATGAAAGCAACTAAAGTCTGAAACATGCTTGGATGTCCACTTCTCAGAGAAAATATACTCTTTTGTATACAGTAGATTCACATCATATAGCTTCTCAACTGCCTTTGACTTATTTACTACCCACATCCTATGGTTCCAACTATGGTAGTTGTTTGCACTCTTGTCCGATGCCAACTCACAAATGTACAACTCTTCATGTATTAGGTTCTCTATATAATTGCTTTGGAGTGTCTCATCTGGAAACGAAATACATGAACTCTTTAATTTACCCACAAGGTTCCCCAAAGGGGTAGTAAGAGGTGTTTTGTATTATACATACACCCACTTGTTACCAGAGATAAAATTAAGGTGCCAATAACATGAGGATAAGGATGACGATTTTCTGAGCAGGGCCTTGAATATGACATGATATCATGTATCTTTAAGATGGTGAGCTTCTGAGCCCATGGTGCCCACATGGTGAACACATTTATGTTTTGATATTCCTGTGATAAAATAATGACTTAATAATAATCTGAATAAATTTACCTAATAACTAGTATAAAATATCCAGGATAGTAGCAATTTCCACTGTCAAATGGTACCAAATTACCTCATAATCCTCACATAGTTCTATGCTTTGAGCCTACAGAACTGCTTAGCATCTGGCAAGCAATTTGATTGCCAGCATTGTTTCAAAAAAATATTTACCTTGAAATATTGCATCTAAGAGCCATCTTCTGTATGCAAAGGCATCACTGCATTTAGGTTTCCTGGATAACACTAGTTTTATAAACTGCAACTCGGATCTTTTATCAAATGTACCTTTAAGTACCATCTCTCTGCGTACATTCCACATTAAACTCAACTCTGGGTTCAATAAAAGAGTTATATTAAGTAATCTAGCAAGTCTGTCTGAGTTAACTCCAGATATTTTGGCTTTTCGTTTGGGTTTTGAGAAGTACTTGTCCGTTAGTTCAGAGTAGCAGTACAGATACACATGTTTCACACACCATGACTCTAAGCCCAAGCAGTTCTCATAAAGTAGGACAGGCGATTTGTTTTGAAAATTATAATCTACTGGCACTATGTCGAATGCGCATCTGAAAAATAATATTAAATATTTTACAACATAGAAAATTTAATTGAAAGCATGCCAAAAATTTAAATATTTACAACTCAGCATTTTTCTGCATTATATTGTCAACATCTTTTATAATTTTTTCCACTAATGCGAACTTGTCTTCATCCATTTTTATAATGTATAAATTAAAATAAATTATTTGAGTTAATGGAAAAAGATCGTTTAACCACGTCCGTGTTTAATTTTATGAAACAATATTAAATTAGTTATAACGACACAAACAAATGTAATGATGAACAATCAACGAACTTCAAAATACTTCAAAACAACGAAATGTCAAAATGATTTCTAAAAATGACTCGTGTCATTGTAGCTTATCAGTACACGGGTACCGTGCGTTTCAGTCAAACACATTATTTTATGCGTAAGAAATAAAAGAGGAATTTCGTATTCCGAGCATATGGCTTTTCTGTTTCATATTAAATTTAAAAACTACTAAAAGTTTTTTTCTTAACACACAATTTATATTTTTCATGTTTTCTCCTGCCCTTTAATATTTATTACTCATTCAGAATCATGTGGATTAGAGGAGTCTACACGTAAAAACGAAGTATTTTTGGTCGATTCAAGATGGGCATTCCTGTATTAGTGTATTTCTAGATTTGGCCAAGGGCTTCGATAACGTTTCCATACCAATACTGCTAAGAAAAATTGAAAAATTTAGGCATTCGTGGCCTTGCTCTTAACTGGTTTAAAAGCTATCTTGCTCATAGTAAGCAGATTGTTAAAGTAGAAGAATATAAAAGTAATGTTATGCCTGTAAAATGCGGAGTGCCCGAGGGTAGTTATTATCAGTTCTATTCCATTCTTTATATTAATGACTGAATCCATCCCTTAAATTTACAATCATCGAAAGTAATTTGCCATGCTGATGATACAGCCATTTTGCCAACGTAGAAAAATCTGGTATCAGCGTTGAGGAGTGGGGGCCCGATGGAGGACCCGAAGACCGACGACGTTGACCGGCCGCGCCGCTCGATGTGACGTCAGTAACACACTTAAGCTGTAGCTGAAAAGGGCATGAAAATTATGACAATGTGGCTTTATAACAGTATATCTTCTCACACTAAACATAAATAAAACTAAATTCATATTCTTTCACAAAACTTCAGCATCTTCACCGCAATCACTTACATACTTAAAGATGTATTCTTGCTCATTTACCAGTTCTTAGTCTACTTTCACATGCCAATGCGATATTATCCAACGCAAAAATTTAAAGGTTTATTACTAGATTAACGACTTACATTATTATTCTTATATAAGCAATTTGTCCAACAGATACAGACTACGTAGTACTTTGTCTAAGCTATAAGTTGAGCTGATTTACCTATTACCCTTAAGCGTCTATAGTTTGCTACTAGCCAGTCAATTATTTCATATTGCATTTAGGCAATGCTGCTAAATGTAGGTACTCTTCTAAATTTTAATGCTCATATATTTTACCTACATAATACCTACGCCATACTTTTTACGCTGTAGCGCGTTATCATTGCTTCTTCTGTTTTTGTAATTGTTGTTGTTTTCTAAATGGGTTGTGCGGTAACAATTTCACTCAATATATTTTCAATAGATTACAGATCAATATATTTCAAACTAAACATAAACTCAATCATTTTGATTAAGAAACAGGCCTAGCCTAATTTGGGAACCCCTGGGAACTCTTTTTTGTTTTTCACCATTTCATTCTAAGCATCTGTTTTAGCAATAAGTACCGGTATACTAATGAGTTTCTAAGCAATTTTGTCATTTCCGACGTGTATAAATTTTTGCGTGAATAAAAGATATTCTATTATAAACACAATACAATTAAATAAAACAACTAACACGTTGACAATCTGTGATCATATTTACAAATAGCATAGTCTTAAGGTGCAGTGGTTATCTTGTCTAGCTCAGCGAAAAAGTTATCAATGACCGGCGTGATGTCTTGAGCCGGCTTATTGCTTACTGATAACCAGATAGAGCCGGCAGTGCCATTCTTGAACATGTCTACAAATGCTGCTACTGCGCTATCCACTCTGGAATTCAAAGAACAATATCAACCAACTACATTAATGATGGGTGTGTGGGTATTACCTATACACCTCTGCCTACCCCTTCGGGGACCCTTGTGGGAAGGCGTGAGGATATATTATTATTATTTATTAATGATTCAGAGCCGTGGTGGGCGAGTCGTTCGAGTAGTTGCCTGCAACACAAAGATGCTCGAAAAGAAGTTCGAATCCCGACTGTACCACTTTTTGAGCTTCGAGATCTATCGAGAGGAGACCTGCATACGTTTAAGAAGAAATTCAAAGGCGTATGTATAGCCGTGCTTGAGTAACGGTGATGGACTCGCCATCTGTCACGTTGGCACCTTAAATATAGCTCTGGCGAAAAGTGGGTGTGTGGGTATTCTGTATATCCCTTTGGGAGCCATCGGGAGGCATGATGATATATGCATATTTACATTCACAACACTTTGAAAACAACAAAAGTTTGTGAAGATGTTTCCTTTTTCCTGTATCACGCAAAAACTACTGAATGCAATTTGGATTAAATTGTATTTGCACAGGCACAGCTATTATTCAATAATATTCTCGAGAGGTACAGATGGCACGCGTAAGAACCAAACGGGTTTCACACTCTGAGATTTTAAATGAGATCTGTGAAATAACTTTTACAGGATCTGAATGAGCCTCTATACGCAGTAACCGCGTACTATAGTCGGACCATTTGTAGGTTTAACTCCTTCGAGATATTTAAAAATATGTAGGTACTTTTGGAATTCCACGTTAACGGCGTCGATCATTTCCACAAATCCCTTCCCAAGTTTTTGGTCATAAGTGCGATTTTCCAATCCATGCAGCAGGGGAGTGTCGGTCGGGCCAAAACACATTGTTAGAATACGTATTCCCGAGTTGGAATTAAAAGGTTCCATCTGCAACATGTATATTACCTAATTACATACAGTGCGTCCAATTAATACCAAAGCAATATTCATGGCAAGGTGTTGTAACTAAACTACAATCAATTTAGTACTTATGATTATAATTTCTTAATTACTTATTTAAGATATATATGTGAAAATTATGTATATATATAATATAATATGCACCTCCCCAAAATTAGACAATGTATCGGACTTAATGTTTTAAAGAACCCCCAAAGTGTGAGCGGAAAAAATATCTAATGGCAATAATGCTTTCAATATTTTGTAAAGTGAAAAGTTTTATTAGCCGAAATAAGTAGAATTTCCGTATGTTGTATTTTTTTAGATATTCCTCAAGAACTTGTTTACAGTATCAGTAATATCAGGTGCTTACTTACCGCAAGACACTGGCTAAAGTGCAACACAGCCATCTTGGATCCATTGTAAATGGGCAAAAATGGAAATTTAGAGAGGGCGGCCGTTGATGATATATTGACTATAGTTCCACCTGCGCCTCCTTCGTCCTTACGCATATGCTTGACTCCTCTCATGGTGAATGAAACTAACCCTTGCTGAAACATTGACACTGGCTAAATTCCTAGAAATTTTGCCTGTTTCATTCTTGCCTTACATACCTTATAGCTGCCCATTCGTTAATGCTCTCGCTTATGAGACTTGTAAGTTTTGGTAAAACAAATTGCTACAACTAATTGCAAATTTATTTTTACAGCAAAATAAATAATTCTACTTAATACCTTAATTTTAAACCTAACACTAGTATTATATCCATGACTATAAAACATGAGATCTATGTGCAGTTCCTATTTTGGTTGTCCGAATTAGTCCGAAAAAGTGGTTTAAAGTACCGATCTTATCGTGAACTAAAGGCGGAACTGAATTTGTAAAAGTGGTTAAAAGTACCGATACTATTAGTGAATTAAAGGTGGAGACTTAGATACTGATTTTACCGCAAGTTTCGAATATCTATGTTGCTTCATCTTACCCAGTTTACATCACAAGCAGTCCGCCACATGTTGGGTGCATCGACCATAATCCCCGCATTATTGATGATCACGTCAATCTGTTTTAACTTGTCTACTACTTCGGTAAACGTTCTCTCGATGTCTTCCTCCTTGCTGACATCACATTTAATGAATATCACTTTGCCTCGATAGACCTTGTTAAGTTGTGCAGCCTTTGCCTCACCTAGTTTTTCAGCAATGTCCACGATCGCTACGCTCTGAAATAGTTTGGATTGAAGAAAATAATAACGTAATGCGCTTCTGGGTCCTTCACTTGAACATACAGAGACATCACAACAAAGCAATATCTATACATGAAGCCGAAAATCAAACAAGCCTACATTTAACATATATATATTTAACATATATTCAGCAAGATTATTTTTAATAAAATTAATTTTTAAGTAAACAACTAATTATCATATCATATATTTTATTTTTGTCCAACAAGATCATTAATCATCTATACTCTCTACCTACCCCATTAGGGACTTGGCGTGATGATATGAAAGTATGTATAAGATCATTTATGTGTGCAATAAACATGAAAATTTTACTTTCATGTATTTGAATACTGATAAAAGTTCGGGCCATACTTGAATTAACTATAAAAACAACTGGTTTGTAACATACCTTAGCCCCTTCTTTTAAGAATGTTTCAGCATATTCAGCTCCTAGTCCAGATGCACCGCCAGTGATCAAAAATGACTTGCCTTTCGGGTCTCGCGTTTGATCAGTCATTTTCTCTACTGTTAAAGTTGTAGTAGTAATAGTAGTAGTAGTAGTTGTTGTAGTGGTAATGTGTAGTACCCTCAACGTGTATAATTCAACACTAAAATATTTGACAATGATTATTATTTATACCACACATGAAGTGAGTTTTACTACCTATTTGATATTGCCGGCCAATACATTAAGATATGCCTGATACCTTGATATATCAATGGCCTGATAGCATGTCATGCGATAGCGTAAGATTAATTTCACTATCACCTTGCGTGACCGACAACATAATATAACAAGAAGCTATGTAATCTATGTAAATAGATGCCGCAAACTATTTACATGAACATCTACGCAGCCCTAAGATAAAGAAATTACTTTTAATGCCTATCCCAGCCATTTGGATCGTCCAAAGGGCTGCGTTAGCGCAGCGGTTCAGTATAACTCAGCTATCGATCTCATATTAAATTTTTACTGAGAGTATTTCACTTCTATAACATTGTTGTACATACAATGTCATCGCGCCGAGTCCCTAGCTGGGTACGCAAACAGAGTAGAAAGCCAGTTCCCTATAGACTTACAGACCTCTTTGGCTTCATCCACATTCATCAATCCCTTCATATATGCTCGCCGGTTTCGAGTAATCTTCATGATCCCATCTTTGAATGTCCGATCGATTTGATCTAGGTACCAAATTAGTACTTGGTTTCACTCTACCTGTCTTTTTCGTAGCTACCATCACGTGTAAATATATATACATATTATATAACTTCATTAATTAGTTATTTTTATTGAATAATAATTTCCACTTATTTCATCGGTCACTAAATCGAAATGGTATTAGAAGTATGGTGTTTTAGAAGTTCAATGATGCTAGAGCATTTAGCAAAAATACCTAGGTGAGTGTACCTACTTTACTTCGTAGAACAACTTTCTACAAAAAAGGATCCGATATTATCTAATTAGGTATATCTAATATCTCTGATGAGTTGAGTGAGATGAGTGAGAGAACCAATGAGTTCTTCTTAACTTAAGTACAGTGATTTGTCACACCACGAGCTTTACGGTAAAGGAAAACATCGAGATGAAACCTGCATACGTCTGAGACGAAATTCAAAGGCGTATGTATAGTCGTGATTGAGTAACGGCGATGGACTCGCCATCTGTCACGTTGGCACCTAATATACCTCTGGCGGAAAGAGGGTGTGTGGGTATTACCTATACACCTCTGCCTACCCTTGTGGGAAGGCGTGAGGATATATTGTTATTATATTATTATTATATAATATCTCTTAAGGTGTTGCATTGCGTTGTAGGTGCTGACATTTTTGTGTAACAAAACTAAATATTGCATACATACTCTTTGTCGCTTATCAAAAATGATTAACGAGATAACATTTTGTTTACCTAAAAACACAAATAAAACAATACAATACGGCAATTATACTACAATGTAAAGTCTTTTTGTTTTTATATAACATGGATTCTTCACTATTTCGCAGTAGGTACACAAACAAATTTAACTCTAAGCCGATAAAAAAACATTTAAATTACCAATAAGCTAAGAAATCTAATAAAATGTATCCCATATCATATTTGATACATTGTAATCTGATCATATTGCTAAACAATTTAGGCATATACTAAAATCCATGTCATGAAAATGTACCAAAAAAAGTCAAGTGACATCTCACGTCACGTCCACGTCAGTGATCAGTCAGCCGCCAACGTCAAATAAAAGAACTGGTAGCCTTCTTACATTACTACAGCTGAAACTTTATTAAGTTAAGTTCTGAAAGTTTGAATGGACTAAATCTTATTATTTACGGATCATCCTACGACTGTGGAACAAGTATATCGATTTTTTTATTGGATGTATTAGTTTTTATTCAAGATGGTGAGCACAAGTCTAATCTGTGTAGTAATGTTCGTTGACTCTGATCAACACAAGATTTATAATAAATGATTTACACATTTCAGAGCGCAATATTTAATTTCCAAAGCCTGTTGTCGGTTATACTTCTTCTTATATGCACTTGTGCATATTTAAGATCTTTCTTTCCTAGTATAATGGATCGTAAAAAAACCGGGTATGTAGGTATATCATCTTATTGTTATGATTTTTTATTACTTACCCCAAAAATAATTTTATAAAGTAAGAAATAATAACTCACACAGTGTGAATTGTCGTCTCATCATATTTTTTACCATTAATATGGCAAGCCCAGTGCCTTCATAAGCCATTGTATAAGTGCTTAACACAAGATATAGTGGATCAAATCATTTCCCAGTTTAAACTTGTGTATCCATAGATTGCAGAATTTCTCTAGGTCAAAATATTCATTTATTTGTGATGTTATCTTAATTCTTTTGCAGATTACTTGGAACATTTTGGAAGTGTGCTAGAATAGGTGAAAGGAAGTCACCATATGTTGCAGTATCTTGTGTTGTAATGGCCTTTAGTATACTATTTCTCACATGAGAAATATGCTAACAACCTGATCTACAGGATCGAAAACAATAGGGGTTACATTTTTAAAGGCCAAGCATTGTACTTTACCATGGGCTTTACTATAATATAATTGTAATTACATTTAATAAACAACCTATAAAAAGTATGTATACTTAATAAAAAGCTTTTATTTTTAATATTTTATTTTCATATGAGACTGGATTTCTAGCACAGATAAAAATTTTATAGAAAACAGTACACACTAAAGAGTAGAATATATAAGGAAGGGATTAAAACAGTCACAAAATCTAATACTAACTGATATATATGTTGTAAATAAAGTTTTCTATTATCCATAGCAGCTAAACCAGTATAACGGTAGTGTCTTGCGTGTGTAATAAAGTTGTGTAATTTTCAATGATGTTTTGGAGCAACAGCAATGTAACATGAATATTTTAACCAGTGCATACTTTCATGCTGTGCCTTATTTTAGAAACAAAAATCTTGGAATATTAGAACGGAAGACATTGTAAAATGTTCCAAAATGTTAACAGTATTAAATCCTATTCAGATAAATGGATATATATCTGAAGTTCAGTACAATTTTTTTTATCAAATGGGCCGAAATATATTGCAAATATTTATCACGTTTTTGTTACAATTTTGTTGGGAAACCTAGTGCATTATTTTTTAACAATAAAACCACTAATTGGAGTGTTACTCAGTCTAGACATTGTCATATAGTAAGCTAAATATACACTTAAATACAGCCTATGTGACATTTACTACCCCTACAAGCTATGTCTTACAATAAATAAATGAATTTCGATGCATTGATCGGCTACAATGAACTATTACAGTCATCTTTTTTGCACTACTAATCTAGAACATTTATCAATGTCGAATTGTGCAAAAAAGTCTAATATCATATCATTATAGTATAAAATACATGCTGGAATAATAATTATTGCTCTCAAGTGCCAGTTTAATGATAAACGCTTATCAACAGTCAAATGCTAATGAAACCTACAGAATCTGTAAAGTATACTTAGAAATGCCATTTCTTCTTATGAAATAAAACTCCTGATATTTAAAAAAAAGAAAAAAATTCTGATATCAAATTACATTCATTATTAAAAAAGTGCATGTATGAACAATAAATATTCACAATCGCATTGTAAGTGAAAGCTGTGCATGTACACAGTATAAAGAACAATATATATATGCCTACCACTTTACCAAGTAATTTGAGCAAGGTACAGGAAGTTTTTCCGACAAAAGGTTCTCCTGTGCTCCAATTAAAATATTCACATAGCTTTTCGTGAAGTATATCTTTACCCATTCCTACAAGGGATAACTGATGTATAACACACCTTTTCACGAGAGATATATGTGACAGATAATGAGTCCGTCGCAGTTTCTCAAGAACTACTATTTATAGATAATGGAATAAGGAAATCACGTAAATAATACATCGATTAAACAATGTACTGCCAAACCTTTTAACCATTACTCATAGAGTTAAAACATTAAGGCGGATATTTCAGTAGGACCATGTGGGAATAATGTGGAAGAATCATTATTATTATCACATTTATTCGATTTACTACTATCAAAGGTAAACAATCATTGAGTACCTAACATTTAAACAAATCACGACAACGCCTTCAAATGTAAGGAAAACTATTCTAGAGACGATATAATATTTCAAATGTCGCCGCTTTTATGCGTTTGCTCGTAATTGTGGCTATTAGGTCGGTTGCTTGTCTGTAATGACTCAACATTAGGATCCTACCAAGTTTTACTTAACTCTAATTTATGTATAAAAAATATAATATGAACAGTAGACAAGCTGGACTAGAAACGATTGAGTCCCGTGTTTGAGTTGTTATGGGAAGTCTTGCGCGTTGCCGAAGCTAACATGTACCTATGAAATCTGTAGGATTTTATAAAAAGATCTTTACATATTTATATGCTAAATGGTTTAACGGCATGCCCAACCATCACATCTGGAAATAGCAATTCATTCCAGAGTTCCAGTGTTGTAATTATACTGGAAAAGTATGAGACGCGCTGGATACGCCAGTTAAGATGTGATTTAAATAAGTATGTTAAAACACGCTTCTGTAAAATTTTACAAATGGCAGTTCCCTCTTACGGAACGTATTGTGTTCAAAATAAAATGACAATATGGTAAGATTACGAACTTATGACAATGATAATAAAAAAATGTCTTGTAAATAATAATTATAGATTTATCACAGAATAATAAATTTTTAAGTCGAGATGCATTGAATATAGTATAGTGCATTAATTCCAAACCTTCAATTGCAAAGAACCCATCTTACATGTAACCACCAATCTCAGTTAGTATTTTTTTTGGTATTTCACTCGTGATGTTCAAGTTTTATTTTATAACTAACGTGTTAGATATTCAATTAGTTCGAAAAAGTCTAATCTAGTTAAATATTAAATCAAGTACAAAAGTCTAAACATAATAGTCGAGTAATATGGATTACGTTACAACTACAACTATCAACAAAATTCACTTCTGAATACCATGGGCACCTTTAGATTAAAATAACGAAGCCCTTATAATGTGAATTTTGTTCGTTACCTATAATATATTCTTAAGATTATTTACTTCAGTATTGATTTTCTTTAAAGCATTATTAATTAGTACCATTTTGATAGGCATGGAATATGAACATTTTATTAGCAAGTGATATTCATAAGAAAGCATTTTCCTTCGTGAATTGAGTGAGAGGGATTGAGGTAATCGTACTAAGTAGATTTATTAATTAAATGTGCAATTTCACACATTAAATAATATAAAAAAAAACAAAATAGCTATCAATTCCATGCTGAATGTCCTTATATATTGTTAAGGTGTTAATAAAGTTGTTGTTTGGTTATATTTTATTCACGACATGCATACTGGTCTTTCAGATGCAAACATTTTGCAAAATTTTGATTTCTCTTTTTATAAATACATATACATCACGCCGAGTCCCACTTGGGATAGACAGAGAGAGTACAGCGCCAGTCCCCGTTATACGTTGCATTAAAATCTTGATGTCACGAATTTTAATGCTTACTGTAGTTTCTGGAGACAAACCTAAAGCAAAGCATTAACAAATCTCTACGTCGGAAGTAATATATTGAGTAATAAAATGTACCTATATCACTTCACATTAATACACTATTAAGGCATATTTCTATGTCCCTACAAATCGACCACTCAACTACACCTTACTGCACAATTATGACCCCAAAAACGCAGTAGAAACCACAACAACAAACTATGAGACACCGAAGCAAACTGTTCTGTGCATGACTCCCGCCAGAAAAATCGTTTACCAAGTGGTTCAGTTCAGTGTAGGCACACTTAAAGTAGACTCGTTAGAACAATACAAATAACAAATGACTAAAATTACTAGACGTTTGGGGTCCTCCATTAATCACGTAAGGCTACAACTCCCTCCCCCCTGCCCCGGCTTAGAGAAAGGGGGGAGAGGACTGTTGTAGATAGCATATTTATTTTTCCACTGAACGAGTAATCATAATACTTTATTATAGGTATGGTTAGTTTAAGCCAGACTTGCTCAGACTATGTCGTGATTAAAGGGCAACCCCTTTGACCATTCTTGGTTAAACAATGAGCAGTGCCGACCGTACAGTTTAATTATCTTAAAACTAAAATATTACACCGAAATCAACAATAAATACAACTTAAATATCAGAGAGCCATTTTGATCACTGCCTTCAATTTAAATATGCAGTTACAATATTTTTAGCGTATGTATTCAAAGCAATAATATGAATAATACGCATTTCAATATAACATCTTTTGGCACGAAAGAAGCATTAAAACACAAGAATATTATAGAATTCGTATCGGTATTTAAAAAAACGTAATAAGGGCTAAAGCTCATATGCGCTATAGGGTTCTTAATCTACACTGGAGGACTTAGATCTAGTTGCTACTGCTACTGTTACTGTTTCGCCGTTTTAGCAACGGCTTGATTACCCTGCAATGATAACAGTGATTAGATTTGTGTTCCGCTGCTATATAAATACTTAAGAAGAGAGCTGGCTACTTAGAATTAATAAAACAATCGCGCTGTTCATTTGGCCACCAACAATCAAGGCTCGAAGGACCAAATAATGCTGAACAGGCTAAAACACATATAAAAAACCATACAAGTTATATTGTGTTTAAAGATGAAGATATTGTATAGTTATAACCAATTATTATGCATACATTTAACTACAATAAGTGAACATATTTCAAAAGCATTTGTAATTTGTTAGTCTCCAGTTAACCTTGAAGGAAGCAACATGGATGTTACCTGTGTCATCAAGAGGCGAGTCCTATCTGATCATCTCGAGATACTTGTGCTTGTGTTTAGTGAGCATCTCTGTGACGGTCACCAGCTTTCTGATCGACGGCTGAGTCTTGGCCAGGCCCTGCAGCTCGGTCAGATGCGACACACATATGTGGTGCAAAGTCGCTAGTTCTTTTGCTGTATACAATACAGGATGATTATTGAAACAATATATGTATGTATTTAGCAGAAATCAGGATGGATTATAGAGCAAACTGATAAACACTCATATCATATTTTAGGGGCAGCCCATGTGACGCACCAAAGTATACCTTATTATAGTACATATAATAATAATAATATATCCTCACGCCTTCCCACAAGGGTCCCCGAAGGGGTAGGCAGAGGTGTATAGGTAATACCCACACACCCACTTTCCGCCAGAGGTATATTAGGTATATTTTATTATATTATATATTAGTACATATATATAAATTTAATTGGAATCCATATTAGTATAATATTTACATATAAGGGTATATTGTAAGAGTTTGTATTAAATAACAAACTAATCAATAAAATATGCTGAAACAAATTATAAATATCAACAGAGTCGTATAGTCTGGAATGTTTTATAAACTGCACGGCACCAAACGGGTATACCCCGTATACCGTATACAATACTTGCGAAAGTCAGCAAATAACAATTTAAAACTTTATCATACCAATGTCAACGTTGTTGTTGGTTTGCGTGGGTGCATTCCCCGGCTCCGGGATATTGCTGAGCTGGTCCAAGAACACTACCATGCGCTCCTTATTCTTCAGAATGAACGGGTTCACCACCTCCATGTATGGCTCCTACAGTGTAGAAGATATGCATAAAAAATTATGTAAGATTTTTTTTGTCAGATATTTTGTATTATCTAGAAAGAGCTTGTGATTAGAGACAGCGAACATATAATCGATGTAGCAATCGATGTGACATTTAAAGGAATAAAAAATATTTGTTTGAAATATAAGATAAGTGCTGAAAAAATAGAAGCTCTAGCTGTATGTACAGGAGTAGTAGTAGTAACCTTAGCGCCGAACTCGATGAGGTTGGCGAGGTTCTGCAGGCACTTGGCCACCATGAGCAGCGAGCGCTGCGCGTGCGCCGGCGGGGCCGCGCCCAGCAGCGCCCACGCGCGGGGCTCCACCAGCGCCGGGCAGATCAGCCGCAGGAAGATGAACCCTGCCCGACACGCACTATATATACACATCGGAAACGCCAGAAGGAAGGAAGGGGTAGACCTAGGCGGACGTTTCTAGACCAAATTAGGGACGTCTTGAAAAAAGGTCAGGTCAAGAGTACTCTAAACCGAAGAGCATGTATGAAGAAAATAATGAAAGTGGACGAAGCGAAAGAAGTATTTAAGGATCGTAGCAAGTGGAAAGAAGTGGTCTCTGCCTACCCCTACGGGAAAGAGGCGTGATTATGAAACGCCAGGTACCCGAGGTGTTGCAAACGTCTACATATGCCAAGGACTCCAAAAAGGCCCGGTGATGTACTATATCATAATAAATACCTTGGGACAATTCCACCCAAAATAACATACTTACATAGTATGTATTTATGTAAATATATAACAAAATATATTGTTGCCTAGTTACGTTTGTATATTAGTATAGGGAATGTTTTGTTTAGTTTGAACATTATGTTATTTTGGGTGGAATTGTCCCATTTAAATTTTTAAATAAAAAAAAATAATAGTATGTATATCAAGCTTCGCAGTCAGGAACTCTGCCCATTAGACCAGACGGCTGTCTGTGCGGATCTTCCACGTGTATATGTACGTGTATAGTTCATTGTTCATATGATGATAATGTTTGCATGTATCTTTATATCTTCACAACTTCCCACAAGGGGGTCCTTGTAAGGGCAGGCCGTGAGGTGCAGTATCCACAAATCCCCTTTCCACTGGATAGGTGTAATAAGGTACTAACTTGTCCATCGCTGTTTCTCAAGCACAGCCATGCAGGCACCAGGCATGTCAAAACTTAAATCTAACTGCAAATGACAGTTTGTATCACATATTACCAACAGGCGGACCGCATGCTTGTTTGTCACCCATGAGGTATAAAAAAAACATATCTTATCTGAGAAAAGAGTCATGAACTCTGACCATTACTAGGCCATCTAACTAACTTGAGACAGAAAGTTTACCTGACACGACCCTCGTGCGCACAAATCTCTCAGTAGGCCACTTGGCGACGGCCGCCCGCTGCAAGCATCCACAAAGATATCGCACCGGCCGCGGGCACGCTTCAGGCGATGTGAATATTGACAATGTTATCTGAAACAAAAGCCAGGGTGATATTTCATGCCAGCACCACCAATCCTCAACTACGAACTATTGAATATAGTTTAACCATAAACTATAAATAACTCAAAGATTACTTACTGGTAGAGAATGACTTTGGCATTAAGTTCAGCTATGCGATTATATTAGCAGGAAGATTACAATCAAAATATTAACGATAAAAACGATATGAATGTAGACGAATTCTTGTTACCTGGTCAAGAATCATTAGTAAAAATTCGGCGTTGTTGCAGGCATCGTCGGGCGAGTCCATCTTGGTCGGGTTCAGTTCCGCGGATTGCTTCGCATCTATCAACTTCTGTACGGTCTCCGCGATGGCTGCCTGTAAAAAGGCGAATTTTGTGGAACATGCTGGAATTTTGGTGTCGTTTCGCATGCGCAAGTACCGCATGCTCCACGATAGCAATTCCCATTATATGAAGAGCATTTCTGATCAAGTTAAACTACTGTCCCCTATAAATATTTCAAATAATAGGTGTACAACATTAGGCTAGTATTTTGATGCATAAATGTAGTCGTTTATACACTGACGGACTCATAAACTGCATCAAAGTAATAAACGACTTTGAATTAAATATTTTAACCAAGTATGAGAACTTTCTATACAGATTTAAATTGCGTTGCGCATGCGCATGTACCGCATACTCAACGATAACAATTCCCATTATATGAAGAGCATTTCTGATCAAGTTAAACTACTGTCCCCTATAAATATTTCAAATAATAGGTGTACCACATTAGGCTAGTATTTTGATGCACAAATGTAGTTTTTTATATGTATGTACCTGTAGGAAGGGCTTGCACTGCGCGCGCATGAACTCGTCCACGACAGCCGTGGCCAGAGACGCGGCGCGGAACATGGCGCGATGGTCAGGTTCGCGCGCCAGCTCGCCCACGGACAACTCGCGAGCCAGTTCAGCGCCGCGCCCGCACTCCGTGAACGCGTGCAGCAGAGCTACACACACGCGACACGTTTGAAAAAAGAAATTGGTCGAGCATCGGCCATCCTGAACCGCTTTTGTCGTTCAGATTAAACCAGTACGAACTTAGTCACGAATACGATCGAATTCTTATTAGAAATGCTTTGTAGATCGCCATGTTACTTTTCTCGTAATGACAACGTTTTTGTGTCGGGTATGGTCAACCTGGACTGTAATGAGTAAGAAGCGACTAAAATAGTGTCGTCGTCTGCGGGTGATCAGGATGTGAGCTGCCATCAGTTCGGGAGCTGTTCAACGTGACGTGCTGTCGCCAGCTCAGCAAGAAGCCGTTTCCCATAATCCAGAAAATAATCGGCCTTCTGGTCTAGTAGTCTGAGCTGATGACGAAGCTTGAGGTCGCGGCTTCGATTCCCTCTGAGTAATTAAGATGAACACGAGATTTTTACCTTAGCCTTGGAAGATATGATCTACGTATATTTATATCTATATAAATAAACATAATGCTGTCTAGTTACCTGTAGTAGTGTACTATACAAGCATTTACAATTTGGCGATAGGTAAATTTGTATGGAAATGTCCCAAGGTATTTATTATCTAGGACATAATCAGATGAAATCCGATGAAAACCTAGTTTGGCCTGTACGAGATTACGCCAAAAATATTCACGATTAATTACTGGCATGATCAGAAAAACTACACTACGCTCAAATTGGTTCGGATGGTACAGTTAAAAAGTTTTAGATGTCGTTGCTCCAGTACCCATACTTACAAGTTGCTAATGGTTGCCTATCGGTGCGACATAGGTCGGCCAGCGCTTTAACCACAGGCAAGCCGGGCTCCAAGAGTAATTGTCGAAGTGGGTTGTACTCCTCTCGAGGCATCACTAACTCTTGCATGTACCTGTACATAATATTATTCAATAAAAAATTACCTTACATACTACTACAATAATTTACTATTGTAATTGAGGTAGGTCAGGGGAAGTATGAAAATAGCTTAAATGCAGTTGAGATGCGACCTCTTCGAAAAAATGTGCGGAGTAACGATCTTAGATCGAATCCGCAATGAAGAGATTCGCGTGCGCAAGAAGAGGCAGAGGAATACCACATTCGAACTACCTAGATCAAATCGATCGGACGCTCAAGGAAACGTTAAGAGTACTCAAAACCGACGAGCATGTATGAAGAGACTGATGAATGTGGACGAAGCGAAAGAGTTATGTAAATCTAGATAGAACTGTCGGCTCTACTCACTCTGCTTACATGCATTCTGCCTAACAATCATTTCTATGATTGCTAAATGATGAAAATATATAATTCACCTGATTCGCAGTCTTAAAGAACCCCACTCTCCAATGGGTGTCATACCAGCGAGAGGGTACCATTCTTCGATTTCCTCCCCATTCGCAAGGTTTGCTAACTCTATAGTTAGTTCGGCGACCTGGGAACACAACAAGTGTTACATCTAATGATATTATTTGCGCAGCATTTGTAATTGACGCGACACATACCTCAGACTCCTTGCCTCGCTTGCCAGTATTGTGAACAGTTATGGTGAACGATGTTACATCTGGAGGCACGTCACTGGAAATTAATACAATCATAAAAAAGGCCGTCTACAAGCTTGCTGCAACCATAGGGTATCACGAAAAAATTGCAGTTTGCATGTCGTTAAGTATTTTCTACTCAACCTCGAGCCCCAAGTGCGATGAAGGAAAATGCATACTACAAATATATCTCGTCTAGATTAATAATAACAC
>JACCPG010006481.1:0-24161 GCA_016069955.1 Drepana arcuata | reverse complement strand
TCCTCTGACATACCCAGGATTCGCTGCCATACAATAAGGTAGGTACCAATATCGCGTTGTGGACAGCAACTCGAGCATTCTTGCTCAGACTTTTACTGCCCATCAACGCCGACATGGCTCCATTCACCTTATTTCCGGCAGTTATCAGGCGTGAGGATATATTATAGTTATAATAATATAATATATCCTCACGCCTTCCCATAAGGGTCCCCGAAGCAGAGGTGTATAGGTAATACCCACACACTCACTTTCCGCCAGAGATATATTTTAGGTGCTAACGCCACAGATGACGCGTCCTTCGCCGTTACTCAAGCATGACTATAGACACACTATAAGCCTTTGAATTGCCTGTCAGACGTGTGCAGGTTTCCTCTCGATGTTTTCCTTAGCCGTAAAGCTCGTGGTGTGACTAATCACTGTACTTAATTTCGGAAAAACTAATTGGTACAGTCGGGATTCAAACTTGCGATTATTGTGTCGCAGGCAACTATGTACCTCTACCTATATATATATAAAAACGTCTAAAATAAATGCTACGCCTCCGCCTCTGCTGTGGACCTTCATCTTGCATCTCGGCTACACTTTTAAGAAGCATCTATTCTACTCGATATTGATAAGTCCATTGTGACACATTTTAAAAGCTTATCCTCATTCATATCGCTTCATCAGATATCTGTGGTCACTAAACGTTCTGTGGTGATTACTCTACGTACAACGGATGCAGTAATAGCATTCTATTTGCGTTGCCCGTGAGAGTTCCGCCATCTACCTGTAGATATGGAACTCCGAAAAGATGAGGTATTTTAGAGCATAGCACCATTCTATAATTAAAGGTAGATATAGTTGAAAGCAAAAGTGTGTGCAAGAAGAGGCAGAGGAAGGCCACGTTCCAACTACCTGGATCAAATAGATCGGACTCTGAAGGACGGGAACGTTAAGAGTACTCGAAACCGACGAACATGTATGAAGAGACTGATGAATGTGAACGAAGCGAAAGAGGTATGTAATTCTAGAGAGAACTGGCGCTCTATACTCTCTGCCTACCCCGTTAGGGACTTGGCGTGATGATATGTATGTATGTATATAGTTGAAAAAAACAGATCTCACACAGTGCGGTGTCACAGAAGTTTCACTTTGCGACTCACGTTGTAGTCTTACCAGGGCTCTTTGTTTAATGTTAACTGTTGAGATGTGAGGTCTACAAGTCTAGATAGACTGCCGTTCTTCTCTCTCTGACTACTCAGTTAGGTTTGGCTTGGTTTAATATAGGTATATAGGAATGTACTGATTAATGTGGACGAAGCGAAAGAGGCATGCAAGTCTAGGGAGAAATTGGCGTGATGATACGTATGTATGTAAATAGGAGTTTTTTTAATAATCAATTGAAATACATACATACATATCATCAAGTCGAGTCCCTTACGAAGTAGATAGAGAGAAGAGAATAGAGCGACTGTTCTCTCTAGACTTAAAAACCTCTTCCCCACATTCATCAGTCTTTTCATTCATGCATACTCATCGGTTTCGAATACTCTTGACGTTCCCGTCCTTGAGCGTCCGATTGATATGATCTAGGTTGGAAGGTGGTCTTCCTCTGCCTCTTCTTGTACACACTTGCCATCCTTCGATTTGACAATTCGCCAAAACATTCTAAAACAGGAAGGAAGGCAATTTATGAATGATCACAGATTGTCAATAAGAATGACGTGTTTGAGAACTGAAACCGACTGATGGCAGGCTATTTCGCGTCACCAGTTCACAAAGGGCTCGTATGTAAGCTCGGTATAAGCTTTATTCCAACCCTATGTCGGGAATAAGCTTTGTATAAATATAAACATTATTTTAGTAACGCGAACTTAAAACCCCACAAGCGATTAGCTGCCCCTTTATTTTGTAATGGTCAGTACTTAATACTGATGTCCATCAACATGGTTTAATTTATTTTAGTCTCTATTACCGTGCTTTAAGGTTCATGTGGCGTGATTCTAATGCTCAGTGTAGGGTGTATATGTATTATGGAGCTTATGTTCAAGAGCGTAGAGTTAATTTTTCTGGGCTCCCTGGTTAATTTACGACTGATTTGTAACAAATAGCATATACATGTTTAATATATACACGTAATTGTTATTCTTAAAGTATTATTACCTTATTAAAGCAATAATATCATGTGAATTTATTTAAGCTGCCAGGGTTTCATTGATTCCAGTAAAATCACCCTTTGGTCTCTTGGATGAGAAATAATATTTAAATAATAATAATATATCCTCACGCCTTCACACAAGGGTCCCCAAAGGGGTAGGCAGAGGTGTATAGGTAATACCCACACACCTACTTTCCGCCAGTACCTACATATAAGTCCAATATATTGGTTATAGGAGAGAGAACGTGCTTTATTCCCGGGTAAAAACACGAAGGATAAATTCTAACTATTATACATACATACATACATACAAATCATCACGCAGAATCTCTTTAGACTTACATACCTCTTTCGCTTCGTCCACATTCGTCAGTCTTCATACATGCTCGTCGGTTTATTATACCTAGAATATCTACAGTAATAGTGTAGAGATGTATAGATACGAGTTAAATTGGGGGCAACAGATTGTATTTTTTAAAAGTTATTGCGTACAACTCCAGGCTAGTCATAGGCTACAATTAGAAAGGAGTGTTGCCAAACGCGAAAAAGCTGTGCAAATTAATTCATACACATCATTTGACAGCTGATAGCCTCATTAGTGAATTTGCTGATTGATTGCAAAAACTATATTGTTTATGTAGCGAGTTGTGGTACAATGCACGGGCTACGAGCGGAGACGGGAACTTGCATCAATATGGCTTTTGGCTCACGATTTAGATACAATGATGTACATATACATATCTTCACGCCTTCCTACAAGAGTTCTGGAGGAGTAGGCATACGTGTGACACCTTTTTTACGCTGGTGATGAATTTCAGTTTTAACGTGGTGTGACCGTCGCAGTTTCTCAATACATGCGCCTTTGAATTTTTTCTCAAAAGTATGTCGGTTATTTCTTGAAGTTTTCCTTCACCGTAAAGGTCGTGGTGTGATTATTGACTGTACTAAAGTAGTTTGAACTAAAGTTCAAAAAAATCATTGGTACGGTCGAGGCGCGAGCTTGCCATTTTGACATTGCAGGTTTCTCGCTCGGCCACCAAGGCTACATATTATACTAGTTGTGCCCGCAGTTACGCGTATGGATAAAACATATAAAGCCTTTGTTTCATTTCAGAAGTAATAGCCATATGTCTGTCCCATATTTCATCCGATATCGTTCAGCCTTATTGACTAATGCGAAGATCATTAAAAACTGACACGTCACAGGTTTATATTTAAAATATACTCCGTAAACGTTACCGCTAACGCAATATTGACCTCGTTCCACTCCCTCTCCCAATTCTTTCGCTACCGCTTGTGACCAGCACTGCTTCCTAAGGAGGCGGCAGTGGCGCACAAATCCGCTTACGCTTGTGATTGACAGCTGACAGCCGCAGGGACCGTCTGGCCAACCACAAGCTATTACAATGTACGCACTGGGAACTTTATTACAGACTGACAGATCTACCCGCAAAAAGAATTGGTAATAAATGTATTTTTAACCAAATGATTTTAGTTAACTATTACTAAATACCGAAGAGCATAACTGTGTGGGGACTGTTTTGTTTATGGTTTATTATTTGACAGGTATTTTTTTTATGTTGCGTCATTTTAGTTAACAAGTAATTTGAACATTCTATAAATTTCTATGTTCTACGCTCGTCTGTCTGTTATGTGTCCACGTATTATGAGCTACGTCTACTAGCCCGCACCGGCGAACTTCGTACATTCGTTACTTCGTAAGTAAGGATGTTGTTTTTAATAACCTCGTATTTTAATTTTTTTTCTCTCCCTAAGAACGTTCCTCAGACTTCAAACAAAACAAAAAAAAATTATCCAAATCGGTTCAGCTTTTTAGAGTTTTGCACTTGGTAACACATTTAGTGATGAATTTTTATTTCTATGGATTGGTTTCATACCCAAAAAGGGGATCAAATAAGCGATTAAACTTTTAATGGAGATTTTGACGGTTTAAATCTTCATATGGGTAACCAGCCATTTCCAAGTTCTATGCATACGAAGTCGCAGAAAACAGTTAGTACGTAACAATGTAGTGACGTAAATCAAAGCCCGACGGGAGTGTGGTGTTGCCATCCTCGGGCCCGTGTTGTTACAAGGCATTATGGCTTATTGAATGTTAATGCCGCCGCCAAACATGGGGTTGAACAATCCTCGCGAGAAATTATAACCGCAGTGTGTTTGCATTGTACGATACGGCACGATTTATTGATATCCTTGTAATACTATAATATTTATTTATTTATTTATTTATTTACACACACACCTTAACATCCTTACAGTAGGTATACCTATATGATGTTAAAAGAAAATAATAATAATAATAACATTAATAAACTAATTTACAGTATAACAAAATACACTTTAAAAACTTATGTTTATCAAATAGTTTCTAAGAATTTTCGAACTGTTTCTGCGAGTTTCGGCAGTGCAATATAATATAATAATGCGAGTTTGTTCCTTTTTCTCGCAATAACTTGGATTGGATAATATGGCACAGAGATAGATGATGATGATGATAATGATGATGGATAGATGTGGATTAAAGCATTAGGAAGCGAAAGAGGTATGTAAGTCTAGGGAGAACTAGCGCTCTACACTCTGCCTACCCCGTTAGGGACACGGCGTGATTATATGTATGTATATATTTTAAGGCCGTAGTGGCTGAGTGGTTCGAGTAGTCGCCTGTAACCCATAGATTGCAAGTTCGAATTCAGTCTGAGCAATGAGTTTTTCTGATTTTTTTTCAGGCATTGCCATAATGTGAGACAACGCACCCGCGCATTCAGGATTACAGTTAGTGCGTCAAATAGAACGCGAGTAAGATTATTTTGTGCATGCTAATGCAGTCAGCTAATGTGATGAGGCGGGTTATAATTACTCCTCACCCACTAACTCTGCCACAGACTTGTCTTGTTCTACACGTTCTTGTTGACAGGCTCAATTTCTACAACTAGCCATTATTTTTATAAATGATAAAAATGACTGTTCATTTTCTTTGCCAATGTAGGTATAGATAGTACCATCCACGAAGACGCGCCCCAATTATTTCCAGTCGAGGGGTTGCGGGATGCGGGGCGTATGACCCGAGTGTATTAATTGTAGTGTGCGTGTGCACTCATATGTAATCAGTGTGTACAGGTTATACTCAAACATTAGTGGAAGGTTGCACACTTACACTATAAACTATGATGAAGAATAGTGGGGCGCGTCTTCACACCAGGAGCATTGCGGTGTAGTAAAAGATCGACTTCGATCTTTCATCGAGAGAGACCATCGAGAGAAAAACCTGCGTAATCTTTTGTAAAGAAATTCAAAGACGTATTTAAGTAACTAATTACGTACAGTGATTCATCATACGGCGAGCTTTACGCTAGAAATAAAACACTGAAAGATATATTTTAGGTGCCAATGTGACAGGTGGCGAGTCCATTGCCGTTTCTCAAGCGCAGCTATAATATGTACGTACGTATTTGAATTTCGTCTCAAACGTATGCAGGTTTCCTCTGGATATTTTCCTTCACCGTAAAGCTCGTGGTGTGACTAATCACTGTACTTACATTCAGAAAAAACTCATTGGTACAGTCGGGATTCAAACTTGCGACCTTTGCGTCGCAGGCAACTGCTCGAACCACTCGGCCACCACGGCTTTGTATAGTAAATTTTTCCAATAGTCGTTTTAAATAAAGCAACTCTACGTCCAGGGCAACAATTGTTTGTTGTGCCAGGCCTCTCGCTGGTCACCGCACTGTTACCGCCTGATTCATGCGAACTGGACAGCTAGGTGTCGTAAAATCGACATTCAGGTACCCTATTACGTATTCTATACGGAATTGCTATGATATAAAACAACACACCACAAAATTTGTACCTACCTGTATTTTGCGTATCTTAGTAATATTATAAAAATGCGAAAGGTTCACAATCTTTGCTCCTCTTTCAGACAAAAACTTTGTTTTTCGTTAAGAATGTATTTTTATAATTTATTATTCCGTTGAATATGATGAAATTTTACGCAATTATTATTTTTTTATTACATGTAAAAAATCTATAAAAGAATCTATTAATGATATTAAATATTACGCGCGTGAGACCGCTCACAGCTAGTTAACAATATAATAGACACGTTTAAATAAAGTGACGCTCTACTCTCTCTGCCTACCAAGTGAGGGACTAAGTTTGATAATATGTATGTACGTATTTATATCACTACTATTTCAATCTATTTGCAAATAACATGACACAAAAAAATCGTATGCAGATTTTTTTTAACGTTCATGCAAAAAAAAACCTTTGTTCGTCTAAAAACAGATCTAAAAAAACTCTATTGATATCGTAATGTAGAAGTTACGGAACACGTAATAGGGCGACCGCAAGATGTTCGCGACCGCAACGCAGTTCAGTGAGGCGTCACATAAACTGATCAAGTCTGATGGACGGCGACACCTCCCTAATGGCCACGGCCCTCGGGGCCCTTGCCCCTGAGGTGGTCGCCTGAGGGCTCCACATACCCATATAAATACTATGCAAATGCGAGTAGAACAAAGAATATTCTTAGGAACTAGTATTTTATTTACTATTAGTCACACCACGAGCTTTATGGTGAAGGAAAATATCGAGAGGAAACCTGCATGCAAAACCCGGCAAGGTGCATGTGTAGTCGTGCTTCAGTAACGGTGAAGGACTCGCCATCTGCCACAGTGGCACCTATGATATATCTTTGGCGGAACGTGGGTGTGTGGGTGCTACCTATACACCACTCTCTACCTTTTTGGGGACCCTTATGGGAAGGCGTGAGGATGTATACATAACTAGCTGTCCTGTTCAGCTACGCTCGGGTGAAAAAAATATATGCCCTGACGCGGCGCCACCTATCGGGTTCAATTGTGAATCTAAACCATTCTCGATTACACCCGAAGATACATAGAAAATTTCATTAAAATCGAGGATAGATCTTTAGGAGAAATTCAGTGACCAACACACGCACAGAAGAAATATATATACATTCTATAGATATTAGATTTCTCTCTGAAGTCAAATTGTTTTCTTACACTCGTAGCATAAATATGATTTCTCTACGAGCATGTTTACGTGCAGTAACAGCAGTGCGACCAACATTGTACGCCGTTCATATCGTTTCTCTAACATAAAACAGTAAATTGCTTTTGCTAAACTGCTAGCGAACAAAGAGCTGCGAGGAACTGCGGATCTTCTTGTGGTCCAAGTAACGAGTTGCATAGATTATATTTAGTCACTGTTTTCTCGAGCATGTCTTTACATACGTCTTTGGATTTCTTCTTTACCGTACACAGGGTTGAGCGGGGTCTAATCACTGTACCTACAGAAATAATTCGTATTCCTGCTTCGTATGTTTGTATACCTATAGGTACTCATTCATAAATTTAAGAGCTGGGCTCTTGTCGGCGTCTCTGATACAGTCCCCTACATAGCACTATAGCTACTACCAAATGCAAAAACAAATGAAGGATTCAAATAACGCGTTCAACAATGCTCACGCTATGGAATGTTGAGGATATCCCTAGAGAGTACGGCATGGTGGTCTTCAAGAAGGGTGTGAATAGATTCCTGCTACATCTGCAACTCACGAGGGATAGAGCGGTGCTAGAGCCGGTGGCTCTCTTCATGATATAAGGATGGAATGTGTGTGCAAGAAGAGGCAGAGGAAGACCACGTTCCAACTGCCTAGATCATATCGATCGGACGCTCAAGGACGGGAACGTCAAGAGTACTCGAAATCGATGAGCATGCATGCAGAGACTGATGAATGTGAACGAAACGAAAGAGGTATGTAAGTCTAGAGACAACTGGCGCTCTATACTCTCTGTCTACCCCGTAAGGGACTCGGCATGATGATATGGATGGATGGAAATCTCCCATCTCTCGTCACTTGTTCCCACTGCTGGACATGATAACAAAACCGTGCGTAACTGCGGAAGGCCTGCCACCATCGTCCGCTGCCAAATGTCCCATTGTGGGCCACAATGGCGGCCTATTTGCATTCCCCACGTGTGATGCAACTCATTGCATACACTGTCAACGTGGATTTCTAAAGACTTAAACGTAAGCTGTGCATCAATGTTGAGATTTCACAAGACGACGGTTTTACCTTCACAGTTAGATACATTGTATCAGAATAATAAATCCTCACGCCTTCCCACAAGGGTCCCCAAAGGGGGAGGCCCTATATAACCGTTTCAGAATTCATAAACTATTTGCACTGCATAGGAAGTCTTTTGAATCCAAAACATCCAGTCACAGTCTTACTTGAGTAACGGCGATGACTCGTCGGAAAGTGGGAGTGTGGGTACTACCTACATACTCTCTATTCCTTCGGGGACCTTTGTGGGAAGGCGTGAAGATACTGTAAAGCAATATATCCTTGCTTTATAGATGACGTATTCACAGTCTATTGTCCAGGGCTATTACCACTAACCCGTCACCGTGCATATTACAGCAATATTTATCTTTGATGTCCCCAAATGGCCTATTGAAATGCATTTAACTGCACGGTGGTAATTTCATGTGTGATTACACTCAACCAGCGGTCGCGAGTAACTAACCGTGTCTCAAGGGTTGCCCTGTCATCATTCCGTACCATTTTTACTTGTCGATTGTCACGGGATATCGATCGAATTATTTTTTTTAGATAAAAATAAAACTAAAAAAAGGAATTTATTTAATTTAAAAGACAGATTTAAAACATTTTAAAGACCAAAACTGTAGATACTGAATAAAGAGATAGGTATTATAAAATATCTCGGTTTGCCTTACGGCAAAGGCCTCCTTCAACTCTCTCCATTTCTGTTTTCTGTCGGCCGCTAATCTTATCTAAAGTAGTCCTAAGATTATCTTTAGGTCATCCTCCCATCTTATTGCTTTACGACCTCAGCTCCTGGTGCTGTCCCTTGGGAACCACAATGTAACCTGTTTACTCCACTTTTCTTTTTTGCAGCGGAGCATATGAACAGTCCACCGCCCTTTGAGTTGATCCATGCGTGTCTGTATGTCGGTTAGTAGTTTTGCCTCCCTATCCCTAATGCCTCTCTAGTGGCATGTAAATTATAATTTTGTTTAAACTCTCCATTCCTTTTAACCTTTCACAAATCATTGACGCTAAGCGATGTGTCAAATGGGCAGCGATACCTCGCGCCGTAAACTGCGCGTCTTGTGACGTATGACGTATTGTCTGTCATGCTAACATATGCTTGCGGGCCTCTCTGGCACCTGTCAATATTCTTAGTGTTAGAACAAAAGAATAAGGTCTAAAATCGTTTGTATCTAGTTGGCAAATTGCATGCGGGAGATACTATGTTGCGCCACAGTAGCTGAGAAGACTTTCAAATTTGCGAATGTAAAATAGCATATTGTGCTCGCTGGCGGTAATCTCATAGTGTTTTATTTGGTTGCACAACGAGAGAATTGAACGCTTCATACTTTGTGTCGTGCTTAGTCGTTTTGTGAACTTTCGGAATAGACTATTGTATACTCTCTTACCGTGGGGGAGATGGCTTTAAGAGGTTGTCATAAAATGCCTAAACTGTAATGATACGTGACAATATGTTCTGCGAGCTGATGGAAAGAGGTTACCGCATTTTTCTTGGCACGGGTTCGTTGTAGCGTTATAAAATGTTACATTTGTACTCAGTTGAATAAAACTAACGTAAATATATACATATAGCAAAATTCTTATTTCTTAGAAGCCGTGGTGGCCGAGTGGTTCGAGCAGTTGCCTGCGACGCAAAGGTCGCAAGTTCGAATCCCGACTGTACCAATGAGCTTTTTCTGAACTTAAGTACAGTCATTAGTCACACCACGAGCTTTACGGTGAAGGAAAACATCGAGAGGAAACCTGCATACGTCTGAGAAGAAATTCAAAGGCGTATGTATAGTCGTGCTTGAGTAACGGCGATGGACTCGCCATCTGTCACGTTGGCACCTAATATACCTCTGGCGGAAGTGGGTGTGTCGGTATTACCTATACACCTCTGCCTACCCCTTCGGGGACCCTTGTGGGAAGGCGTGAGGATATATCATTATATTATTATTATCTTATTTCTTTATGGTTGCTTTTTTTCGGAAAGAGGATTTTTTATTAATCTTGCTAGTGGGTCCACATACAAAGGGATGTCTTATACATATTGCTGTAAAGGTAAAGTGTAAATATTTTTCCTGGATTCCGCATTATTTCTAACAAACTCATAAAAAATATCTATCTACCGTCACATCTTCCCATAAGGCTCCCCGAAGGGATAGGCTGAAGGTGTGTAGGCAGTACCCCCATACCCACTTTCCGCCAGAGATATATATTTTAGGTGCCAACGTGACAGTAAGCGACTCCACCCCGTTACTCAAGCACGACTATACATACGCCTTTGAATTTCTTCCTAAACATATGCAGGTTTCCTCTCGATGATGTGCGCGGGATGTGGTGAATATGACCCGAGTCTATTAATTGTAGTGTGCGTGTGCACTCATAGGTAATCAGTGTGTAGCGATAATACTCACATTAGTGGAATATAGCACACTTACATAAGGAAGGATAGTGGGGCGCGTCTTCGTGGATAGGACTATGTATAGTCGGGTAACAAATAGGATATGTTTTGTTCTAAAAAATCTACCGTTATTTTATTAAGGTGATAGCTGGTATACTTATTTGTACTAATATTATAAAGAAGAAAGGTTTGTATGTTTGTATTGAATAGGCTCCGAAACTACTGGACCGATTTGAAAAATTCTTTCACCATTGGAAAGCTACATTCACCCCGAGCGACATAGGCTATATTCTCTTGTATGAAAAAAATATTACAACCCGTGCGATGCCGGGACGGAGCGCTAGTATATACTATTTTGTCATCTTCTTTCTTCGTTTCTTACCTTTGAAGAGAGCCCCAAAATCCCAACGAAAATACAATGGAGTAGAAAGGAATTGTAAAGGTTCAATGATAAATGATAGTGAGGTGGGAGCCTACAGCCCCTCCCCCAAACAAGGGTCGCGTCTCCCTCGATCGATCGTAGGTAGCAGGTGAGGAGGTAGGGCAAGGTTAAGCAACGTTGGTCACGGCAGGAATGACGATGGCTTGTATATTAAAAGCTCGTTCACGCCTCTGTTACCTCACGTAAAATTGGATTTCATTTTAAGATGTTTTCTTTTTGTATTATGGAATCAAATATATATTCTATATGGTAATACACATAATAATCTGTATCTGTGGCAAATTTTATACAAAAAAGCTTGGCAGTTTCTACGTGAAAGAGAAACAAACCTGCTCGCATACTCTTTGTACTAAGTAACTATGTATGTATATCATCACGTCTTCCCACAAGGGTCCCCGGAGAGGTAGGCAGAGGTGTATAGGTAGTACTCACAGACCCACTCTCCGCCAGACATATATTTAGGTAGCAACGTGACAGATGGCGAGTCCATCGCCGTTACTCAAGCACGGCTAAGCAGTTGCCTGCGACACAAATCTCGCAAGTTCGAATCCCAACTATACCGATGAGTTTTTCTGAACTTAAGCACAGTGATTAGTCACACCACGAGCTTTACGGTGAAGGAAAACATCGAGAGGAAACCTGCATACGTCTGAGAAGAAATTCAAAGGCGTATGTATAGTCGTGCTTGGGTAACGGCGATGGACTCGCCGGAACGGATAGTGGGTGTGTGGGTATTACCGATACACCACTGCCTACCTCCTCGGGGGCGTGAGGTTATTTTATAAGTAATACAAATGGAAATCAACCGTATACATAAATCAACGCGTTGTTTTAAATAATCCAAGTTGGGAGAGCTCTACAAGAGCTGTAAGAAACTTTGCAATGAACCCCCGCCTACACCATTTGCAAAGATTATCCTCTTCGTGCTAAGATAATATTTATCTCTTCTTTAGTACGAATCCATAAATAATTCAGTAACGTATAAAGTGTCTTTAAATAAACCTTAATTCTTAACATATATTTGTAGTATATACATTCATACAGCATGTATGAAGAGACTGATGAATGTGGACGAAGCGAAAGAGGTATGTAAGTCTAGAGAGAACTGGCGCTCTATACTCTCTGCCTACCCCGTTAAGGACTTGGCGTGATTTATTTATTTTTATTTATTTATTTATTATAAAACACTATACTAACTAACACGTGATGATATGTGTGTATGTATGTATGTAGATAGTGTCATCCACGAAGACGCGCACCACCAATATCTAGTCGGGGTCGCGGGATGCTGGGAGTACGACCCGACTCTATTAATTGTAGTGTGCGTGTGCACTCATAGGTAATCAGTGTTTACCGATAATACTCAACCGTTAGTGGAAGGTTGCACACTTAACTACACTATAAACTATAGGGAAGAATAGTGGGGCGCGTCTTCGTGGATGGCGTGGTGAAAACCTGTGAGAAGAAGAAACGGCCAAACAAACTGATCTTCGTAGTTGTAACCTAAGTATGTTTATGTTAAACTAGCTGTGCCCGCGACTTGGTCGGCGAGGACGGCTTTTTTACCTTTCGTAAAATTGTTTTTTTTTTTCAATAAAAAGTATCCTATGTTACTTCTAATACCTCCAAGAATATGTGTACAAAGTTTCGTGATGATCGGTTAAGTAGTTTGTACGTGAAAGCGTAACAAACAAACTTACATTCACATTTATAATAATTAGTAAGGATTCCCGAAAACCAATGAAATAAATTTTTATACAAATCTCCAGTACGATAGTAATAATATAATAATATACATACATACATACATACATACATACATACATACATACATACATACATACATACATACATAATATACATACATACATACATACATACATACATCACGCCGAGTCCCTAACGGGGTAGGCAGAGAGTATAGAGCGCCAGCTCTCTCTAGACTTACATACCTCTTTCGCTTCGTCCACATTCATCAGTCTCTTCATACATGCTCGTCGGTTTTGAGTACTCTTAACGTTCCCATCCTTGAGAGTATTCATCCAATCTATTTGATCCAGGTAGTTGGAACGTGGCCTTCCTCTGCCTCTTCTTGCACACCCTTTCTCTTTGTATATCTGTTTCGTCAATCTTTCTTCACTCATCCTTTCTATGTGTCCAAACCAACGTAACATGCCTTTCTTCATTTTTACAATCACGCCCTCATTCATGCCGGTTGATTTGCGAATCTCTTCATTGCGCGAAGAGATTGCATCTCGACTGCATTCAAGCTATTTTCATACTTCCTCTGACATACCCAGGATTCGCTGCCATACAATAAGGTAGGTACCAATATCGCGTTGTGGACAGCAACTCGAGCATTCTTGCTCAGACTTTTACTGCCCATCAACGCCGACATGGCTCCATTCACCTTATTTCCGGCAGTTATCCTTCTTTCAATATCTTTAATAATAAAATAATAATATAATATATATATCACTCACGCCTTCCCACAAAGAGGGTCCCCGAAAATTAGGCAAGAAGGTGTATAGGTAATACCCACACACCCACTTTCCGCCAGAGGTATATTAGGTGCCAACGTGGCAGATGGCGAGTCCATCGCCGTTACTCAAGCACGGCTATACATACGCCTTTGAATTTCTTCTCAGACGTATGCAGGTTTCCTCTCGATGTTTTCCTTCACCGTAAAGCTCGTGGTATGACTAATCACTGTACTTAAGTTCAGAAAAACTCATTGGTACAGTCGGGATTCGAACTTGCTACCTTTGCGTCGCAGGCGACTGCTCGAACCACTCGGCCACCACGGCTCTTCTTTAATAATATATATAAAAGATAAACAATATCGATAAAATAAATAATACCTATATCCTCAGGCATTCCCACAAGGGTCCCCGATAGGGTAGGCAGAGGTGTATAGCCCACACACCCACTTTCCGCTAGAGATACCTATATATGAGTGCGCTTGTATGTATGTAAGCGGATTATCCCGTCGGGAAACAATTCGGGTCCGACGAGCGAGAGAGAGGATACACTGGAAGAATGCAAATTGCGAACAAATCTATAATAATAACAAAACTCACTCCACGCAACGATAGCGGATTACGTACTGTTAGGGATTTTATCCACTCGGCCACGACGGCTGCTGTTAAAGTCACAGATGCTAGAACAAAATCTTACATACATATACATACATACAAGTCCCTAACGGGGTAGGCAGAGAGTATAGAGCGCCAGTTCTCTCTAGACTTACATACCTCTTTCGTACAACAAAATCTTAACAATCTAAATTTGAATAGGTAAGGATAGTTCAACTCTATATAGATAGTGCTATCCACGAAGACGCGCCCCACCAATTCCTAATCGAGGGGGTCGCGAGATGCGGGGAGCATGACCCGAGTCTATTCTATAATACTCAAACATTAGTTTGGAAGGTTGCACACTTTCACAATTAAGGGACGAATAGTGGGGCGCGCCTTCGTGGATGGCGCTTTCTATACCTACCTAGTGTTATAGTTAAAATAGCGAAATCTAAGTATGTAGGTACCTATATTAATATACCTGCAGGTACAATCCTAGCTCTATATTAAAAGTACATCTTATCGTTTAACAATCCCCAAAAACGACACCCCAAATCTATTGCCTTCAGTTCATGTAATACTCTAGTATATAGAGAGTATATCGAGTAACCCGAGCCCCCCAGTCCCCCGAGGCTGGGGGGCCACCCGCGGGTGGGGGACACCTGTGTAGCGTTACAGCTTGGGTGTGGTTTGCCGTTCAATAACTTAATACCCTCGAAAGGCTTTCACGCTGAAATCTCGCTCGGATACGGCGCGCCAAAATGGTCTTGATATTTGGATTTATTTTGATACTTTTTGTATTACTTAAAAAAAATACCTGAAAGTTAAGAGACGGTAAATTTACTCAAACATGATCCAAAATGTGTGGTTACTTACAATCAAATTTGTAATTCAATACGCCTCTTTGATACGCAACTAGGCGTCAATGTAGACCAAAACCACAAAAATGTTGACCTGAGAAAGTTTTTATTAAGACATATAAGATATTCTTTACTCAAAAATGTGTTTCTATATTTATGCGGCATGATTGTTATTCTTGACGCTACCTAATGTTATGTGCTGCCCAATTAAACAGGAATTATTTGATACAGACCTCAAAATCTTGGCTAGTTGAAGGAGTAAGAAGCCTCGTTCTAATGATCTTAGAGGAATGTGGATTGCAACACGTTGGCCTACCATGGAGCGCCCATCATGACGGCGTACGTGCAAGTTGGGATTTTATTACTGCATGGAGGACCGCCTTTGGTAGGTACATAGCTTAGGACAAACACAGGCATGTAATCTACCCGGATGGTTGCATGGAGGCTATTAATTGCAGGTTTGCAGGTAATAGATCGAGGTAGAACCACGAGGGATCAGAGCGTGTCGGTCTGTGCGGCGGCGGGCGGCGGGCGGCGGCGCGGTGTGCGTGACGGATCATGGTGGAGCGGGGGGGCCGCGCCCCGCCGCCCTCGTTAAACGCGCCCGCCGGATACGCGCCGCGGCGCGGTTGAAAGCTATCCGGCCCCCCGAGCAGGCGGCGATCGCGATTGGCCGCCCCGCGCCGCGCTCGGTAACCGATAGCCAATCGGGTGTGACTGGCTCACACGCCCCCGGCGGCTCCGCGGGCCAGGCTCACACCGCGCGCGACTCCGCCGCGCACACTCGCACCGATGCGCGGCTCCTGGGACGAGTCCACGACGGCGGCGCTGCACGCGCGCATCCTGGAGGCGCACCGCGGTCCCGTCGCGGCCGACCGCGCCGCCGAGCCAGCCGCCTGCGAGCCCGCGCCCGCGCTCACCATCAACGCCATCGAGCTGGCCGCGCCGACACCTCTACTACCGCTGCCCACGCTTTCCTTCAGCGCAGCGCAGGTCGCTACAGTCTGTGAAACCCTCGAGGAGAGTGGCGACGTGGAGCGCCTAGCGCGCTTCCTTTGGTCTTTGCCGGTCGCACATCCCAACGTTGCCGAGCTGGAGCGCTGCGAGGCTGTGCTCCGCGCCCGAGCCGTGGTGGCCTTCCACGCTGGGAGACACCGGGAACTGTATTCGATCTTAGAACGACACCGATTTCAGCGATCGAGTCACGCGAAACTGCAAGCACTATGGCTAGAGGCACACTACCAGGAAGCTGAGAGATTGAGGGGCCGCCCACTCGGGCCCGTGGACAAATATCGGGTTCGCAAGAAGTTTCCACTGCCGCGAACGATATGGGACGGGGAGCAAAAGACACATTGTTTCAAGGAGCGGACGAGGTCGCTGCTCAGAGAGTGGTACCTGCAGGATCCATATCCTAACCCGACAAAGAAGCGGGAGTTGGCAGCGGCGACCGGGCTGACGCCGACGCAGGTGGGGAATTGGTTCAAGAACCGACGGCAGAGGGACCGAGCCGCCGCGGCCAAGAACCGGTCGGCGCTCCTGGGCCGAGGGTTCGCCTCCTCCTCTACCTACGACGAGGACTCAGCCGACTCGGAAATCAACGTCGACGAAGAATAGCGATAGACTGATAGTGTAAATATGTCTCGTGATAACGTTTTGTACGAAGCGCCGCCGACGGCGCGCGGACGCTAGTGGCAAATGCAATATAGACGATTCTTTATCCTAGTTAGAGTCTCAGAGTACGTGGTTTTTGTGATCTTAAGGCAATGTCAACCAGATTGTTAGGGAACCATTGTATCGTTGAAAGTGTAATTTAATGCGAGTTCTCGAAGTACCCCAGCATTTCTGAGCATCAGGTATGTACCTACCATTCTGTAGCCAGTTAAATTAGCTGCCACCTTCCTAGAAGTCCAACGACCTGGGAACCTGTCAGTGTGACGCGCAAGCAATAGGATAGGTACCTGACGAATGAGGTGTGGTGTAACAGGGTTAATTTTACGACTTATTACGATTTTCGAGTTTTATATTATTTTTACTTGCCCATTTAATTAATTTATTTGATTCCTAAACAGATTATTGTATCTGTTACTACGTACCTACGTACTATTGGATGTGTTTCCGTTAGAGGCATTTACTTACATATATTCATACATCTTACCTATTTTACCAGTAAAAATAGATTTTATTTATCATATTAGCTATTTGTTGTACGTTATGTAGGATGTAGATAGTACCGGGCAGGACTGCGGATTGCCACTACAGGCACCTTTCTAATTGCCTGACAGATTTGTCGTCTGATTCTAGCGAAATTGTTCCGAACAAAACCTGAATGGATTTGACGAAATATTTATGATATCTTTGGCAATCGTTGGATCGGAAATGCTGTGAGATGTATCCTTAAGGCGTGTTGGTATTATTGCGTTTTGTCTTAAATAGAGGCGGGTGAGTTATGAGTGCTTTGGCTTTTTGCTTGGCGTTTTCATTTTTGGAAACTCGAGTCTAGTTTCAATAAATATTAACAAAGAATAGGTCAATTATATAAAACTAGTTAAAAGTAAAGTTTCTCACGATTCTATTCTTAATTGTTCGTCTTAATCCTTTAAGATGGGCACTGTAATTTGATCTAAATTGTTTCATAGAAGCTTCTAAAAGGTTACTGAAGCATGAATTTAAATTATATTTCACTGTGTAAGATGCCGTAACTGAGATAATTTTCTTGCTACATATGTATTCGTAGGTATATAGACATTTTATTATTTAATTTCTCCCATTAATTGTTGATTATGAGTAACTCTTTAAGATTTACAGAGCAGATTGTACGGAATTAATATTCCGTATTCTCACCCATTTATAAAAGCTTACAAAGCCGGGGTCCTATTCCTCTGTATATATGTACCTATTATATATATATATACACAGATATGTGTTAAAATTTTAATTATAAACAAATCAGATTTGAAGTTGACAACAGCCATTTTTTCAAGTCCCAAAGGCAATGTATGGATGTCGAAGAAAAAATTTTTTTTCCAAGCATGAAAGAATAATTCAATCATTATTAAGACAGACTTTACTGTCAATGCCGAGTGGAATACAGAAACATGGATGTTTATTCACTCAATCTCGTTCACCGATCGTCACGCCATCTGTATAATTGGGTGTACACTTTGTTTTGTCATTCACCTGTCAATCAAACGCTTTCGCAACCGTGGGTAGGCCTGCATACGTTGATTACAGTTTTCTTGATACGGCAAGATATTTTCTCGTTAGTTCTACCATTAAGTAACTTCATTTATTACATTTGTTACCAACAATTAGCTGGTCGCAAATGTTGGCGCTTGGATTGCAAATTTATAACACCACATAATTATTTCCACATATAAGCTAGACGTACCGCGTAAAAGATGATTATACATAAATAATATTTATATCCTCACGCCTTCCCACAAGGGTCCCCGAAGGGGTAGGCAGAGGTGTATAGGTAATACCCACACACCCACTTTCCGCCTATATATATGATTATACATATACATACGTATTAGTAAATAGTATACAATAGTATATAGTATCATGTTACACTGAAATAATGGAGCTTTAAATAGGTGAAAGAATTTTCTAAATTGGTTCTGTAGAGGAAACCTGCATACGTCTGAGAAGCAATTCAAAGTCGTATGTATAGTCGTACTTGAATCCGGCTTATCCGGAACTATCCGGCTTTTACCCTATACATATAAGCTCAAAAACTACAGAACCTCACCATACACTTTCCGCCAGAGATATATTTTAGGTGCCAACGTGACAGATGGCGAGTTCATCGCCATTTACATAAATCGTAATTTTCCTTTTTATAATGTAAGGGTAGACGTGTCATCAATACAGTAATGAATATAAAATAATATATATCTAATAGGTAGTTAAAGTATTAAGTGATGCGAGTTAAAAAGATAATTTAATTTAATGTTGGAAGTTTTATCAGGTTATTAAGGATTGGAAAGAATGGTCTAATAAAGTTCTTCTTTGCATATTTAAGGGTACAAGGTGTCATTAATAGTACACACATATTAACTGCTAAAATTTAAATAAGAATTAATAATATACTTATACCTATGATAACATTCCGATATAAGAATTCCGCACTCTTCCTTAGTACCTATATTTAGGCACAAGTTTTTGAATTAGATTCGTTCAGTAAAACCTAGACACCCTGAAAATATGAATCGGTTCAAACATTACATGCAATGTAGTTCAATATTCGGTTGAAGAATTGAAGCTTAATACTATTGGAATAGTCTTTTTAAATAAGCTTGGTATATTTTAGCTATTGGAATAGTCTTTTTAAATAAGCGAATGTTATTATTGAACCCTTAATAAATACGTTTTACCCAGCTACTTTTCCCGCTGTAAATAGATTTGCAACCTTACTGCAGGAGTGTAAAAAAATAATACCCAGATCACATCACTCCGGAATATCATAGCTTTCCATAGGTACGTGAAAGATTTTTTAAATCGGTTCAGTCTTTTTTGAATTTATAAATCTATATACATAAAATTGTTATGTTGGTTTGTGTACGCTTCAAAAACTCATAAAGTTCTGCACCGATCGAGCTGAAACTTTAGCATGATATATAATCCGCATCAAGGATTGTTTTTATCTGTTTTTTGCATCAGTCACATATCCACAGCGAAGCGTGGCGGGGTACAGATAGTTACACTGTTAGTTACATAATATATATATACTCACGCCTTCCCACAAGGGTCCCCGAAGGGGTAGGCATCGCCATCTGTCACGTTGGCACTTTAATATACCTCTGGCGGAAAGTGGGTGTGTGGGTATTACCTATACACCTCTGCCTAGTTACATAATGTGGTGTTTAAATGTACATAGTGATGGAATCGCGCGATTGGCCACACAATACCTATTGGCATGCGAATGTTGTCGAAGGTAGGTATTTATAAATTACAACTACAATGCAATATTTTAAAAACAATAAAATACACGTCAGAATTATCTATCTATACGATATTTTTTAGGAAAATTACAATTTAAAAATCATAGTTTTTTATTAAATTTATCAGGTACCTAGTATCTTTCACTACAATACCATTTGAACAATTAAAAACATTCCTCTTTATAATATAATAATAAATAAATAATATATCCTCACGCCTTCCCACAAGGGTCCCCGAAGGGGTAGGCAGAGGTGTATGGGTAAAACCCACACACCCACTTTCCGCCAGAGGTATATTAGGTGCCAACGTGACAGATGGCGAGTCCATCGCCGTTACTCCAGCACGACTATACATACGCCTTTGAATTTCTTCTCAGACGTATGCAGGTTTCCTCTCGATGTTTTCCTTCACCGTTAAGCTCGTGGTGTGACTAATCACTGTACTTAAGATTAGAAAAACTCATTGGTACAGTCGGGATTCGAGCTTGCGATCTTTGCGTCGCAGACTGCTCGAACCACTCGGCCACCACGGCTCTTACAAGATAAATCAATCCATCAATTATATCTTAATATGTCAAAGAAATCGTGAATTCATTCATAGGCTTGCAAACACGCCATTGGTTGCTCACGGGACTGGATACCAGTCTCGTGAGCAACCAATGTCAATCTCGGATTGCCAACCAACGTCACGATACCATCTGACCATCGGGTCGGTGGCCTATCCTGTATCGTTCTTTAAGGCCCCTGTTGCTGCCTTAGTTCACCTCCCATCGTCCTGAAGTCACCACCACTCGTAGTATCCTATATCGACCCCACATTAATTCTTTGACGTAGTATTTCAGGACACGAAATGAACGACCTTCAACCATTTTCTAATCTTATCTTACTGATATTATAAATGTGAAAGTTTGTAAGTTTGGATGTTTGCGGTTCTTTCACGGCAAAAAGGCTAAACCGATTTGGCTGAAAGTTTAAATCGTGGTGGCTTATAGGTACCTAGGAATATTGGATACCTTTATTATTGACACGACTATTGAAACCTAGGATACTTTGACATAGGCTACTTTTTTTTTGTCTCGAAAATTCAAAGTTCTAATATTATAAAGCATGATGCTCTTTCACGGTATAGCGGCTGAACCGATTCTGGCAGGAAAATACATAAGCTACTTTTTCGAACTCCACGCGGGCGAAGCCGCGGGCATAAGCTAGTAGGATATAAATCTATACTAAAATTATAAAGATGCAGTTTTGTTTGTTTGTTTGAAAGCGCAAATCTCAGGATATACAGAACCGATTTAAAAAAAAATAATCAGCTGAAAGCAATGATGTATTATTGGCTGAAAGCCAGTTTATTGTGGAAGGTTTAAGGCTATATATCTACAAGTATATATTTACTCGAGGGAAAGAAACTATACTCATATATATGTATAATCAAATTTAGCCGGGCACAGATATATATATATATATATTTTTTATACCCCCCCTTCGGGCACCCTTGTGGGAAGGCGTGAGGATATATTATTATTATATTATATTATTATTATTATATTTTTTATACAACAAGAGTGGCAAACAAGCATACGGCCCACCTGATGGGAAACGGTTACCGCAGCCTATTTACGCCCACGATACCTAAGTATCACTTGCGTGTTGCCACTTCGTGTTCAGAGAGTTATACTGTGCTGCCAACATAATAGGTCTAATCCCTCGGTTACCAACACAATATAACAATCCTCCCCCCTCCCCAAGGAGCTCATTACTGGAAACCTTATTCACCACGTAGGAACACAACACAATAAATTGTGTTATCTGGCTACGGACTTCTATAAGGTGGAGGTCCTGCCCCAGTCGGGCAGCTCCAAATTCGAACGGAGAATCCGTTATGCCCTACCTCTCTCTAGTAACTTGCTATGCAATGCATTGATAAAATATCGCAGTAAGGACCATAAATGTAGTTAAGACTCGTAATCCGTTTTGCCAAAGCATACTATGTAGGTACCTACACCTGTACGGGAGCAAATGCGGTTTCGAAGCCTCTCACAGCATTTTCCAACGATGAGATTGTAAACTAAATGTGGATTTATCGTTATAAGAACATCATTATAATAGAAGATTTGTATAATTTTGTATATTATTATTATTATAGTTATCCTGATCACTGTCCTCGAGGATAAGTTAAGCGAGAGATTTGTAAAAATGTATTATAATTGAACAAAGCTACTTGTACATAGGACTTATAGTACAGTCATTAAATTAACATTGTTAATAAAATTATATTCATAAACTATGGTTTTTTGTGTTATTTTTCCATTTTGATTTCTTTTAAAAGTCGCGGTGTTCGAAAATTTTTCTGGAACATTACCATTACAAGTCGAAGCCGAATCCCGACTGTACCATTGAGTTTTCTCAACTTAAGTACAGTGGTTAGTCACACGACGAGCTTGACGGTGAAGGAAAACGCCGAGAAGAAACCTGCATCCGTTTGAGAACAAATTCAAAGACGTATGTAGTCGTGCTTAAGTAACGGCGATGAACTCGGCATCTTTCATGTTGACACCTAAATCATATCTCTTTTGTGATTGTGTGGCTACTGCCTACACACCTCTGCCTACCTCTTGGGGGATCGTTGTGGGAAGGTGTGATGATATTTGTAGAATCGATTCCGATAGTATCTGCGATGTTTAACTGAAAATAATTAAAATGGCTAACCGTGTGTCTGTCCCGAACCACCGTGAGCCTATAAATTATTTTTAATTAAATGTTCCTATGGAAATAAATTGACAGCCGCAGGTGGTCTTGAGCTGACTTGAATTATTTATATCATATAACGTAAATTCCAATTTCCAATAATATACATACTGTCATCCACGAAGGCGCGCCCCACCAATTTGTAGTCGAGGGGGCCGCGGGATGCGGGGAGTATGACCCGAGTGTATTAATTGTAGTGTGCGTGTGCACTCATAGGTAATCAGTGTGTACCGATAATACTCAAACATTAGTGGAAGGTTGCACACTTACACTATAAACTATATGGAAGAATAGTGGGGCACGTCTTCGTGGATGGCACTATCTATAATAAGGTAATACATATTACTAGCGTCTTGTTAATAAATACATACATACATATCATCACGCCAAGTCCCTAACGGGGTAGGCAGAGAGTATAGAGTGCCAGTTCTCTCTAGACTTACATACCTCTTTCGCTTCGCCCACATTCATCAAAGCAAAAGTGTGTGCAAGAAGAGGCAGAGGAAGGCCACGTTCCAACTACCTGGATCAAATCGATCGGACTCTCAAGGACGGGAACATTAAGAGTAGGTACTCGAACCCGACGAGCATGTATGAAGGGACTGATGAATGTGGACGAAGCGAAAGAGGTCTGTAAGCTAGCGCTCTTCTCTTTCTGCCTCAGACTCGGTGTAATATGTGATGCAATCTGAAAATACGTTAATGACAATCATTGGCTATTATAAGACTAAATATAATATAATATAAGACTAGATTTTCAAAACAGAGTTACTTGGCGGCCGTTTATATAAATTCTGGACAATTTATTGCTCGCTTAACACAAACGGCTTATGCAAAGCTTGCACGCGGAATAAACAAATTAATGGACTTGAATAAAACGAAGTCTATCGCTACAATTATATTACCATCTAGTATAATATTAATAATCCTCACGCCTTCCCATAATGGTCCCCGAATGGGTAGGCAGAGGTGTATACGTAGTACCCACACACCCACTTTACCTATGCTAGAGATATATTTTACGTGCCAACGTGACAGTTAGTGAGTCCATCGCCGTTACTCAAGCACGACTATACATACTCCTTTGAATTGCTTCTCAGACGTATGCAGGTTTCCTCTCGATGTTTCCCTTCACCGTAAAGCTCGTGGTGTGACTAATCTCTGTACTTAAGTTCAGGAAAACTCATTGGTACAGTTGAACTTGCTCTCTTTGTATTGCAGGCAACTCGAACCGCTCGGCCACCACGGTTCTATAATAAAAAAAAACTAAATTAAAGGGTCGGTAATGAGTTTTTCTGAACTTAAGTACAGTGATTAGTCACACCACGAGCTTTACGGTGAAGGAAAACATCGAGAGAAAACCTGCATACGTCTGAGAAGAAATTCAAAGGCGTATGTATAGTCGTGCTTGAGTAACGGCGATGGACTCGCCATCTGTCAC
>JACCPG010006480.1:0-10675 GCA_016069955.1 Drepana arcuata | reverse complement strand
CTCCCGGCACACGCCTAGGGCCCCTCCCGGGACACGCCTAGGGCCCCTCCCGGCACACGCCTAGGGCCCCTCCCGGCACGACTATACATACGTCTTTTAATGCCACCAATTGTACTAGTGCATCATGTTTGGGTTTGTTTATATGTAGGTATGTGAAACGTTAATGATATAAAAAAGCATTACCATTCAAATAATATATTTATTTACAGCACAGTAAATAGTACTACTATACAAAATCGTTTGTATTACTCTTAGCCGACAAAAATATATACCTATTCTATTTGTTCCGCCCAGCTTCGCTTGGGTCAAAAAATAGTCCTTGGAACACGATCGCAACGCCACCTATCGGATTCAATATGGATCTAAGCTATTGTCGCATCCATTTGAACACACAGAAGTTGAAGAGTTACAGCTGTTGTCATTATAACTACGCAATTTTTAAGATATTATGATGAAAAAGTTATACTTCGGAACTGTTTACAATAGAAATATGAAATAATAAGAAAAGATTGTAAGAAAGTAAGTCATTAAGATTATACGAGATAGATTATATACATATGTACAACCAATGTATAATGTTGTTCGCTTGTCTGTCTGTTCATATGTATTTAATTCTTCTACAGTTTTAGCACCTGAAAAAAACAAGAAATATTTAAGAAAACTTGCTTATCAAATACATATATATATATATATATATATATATATATATATATATATATATCTGTGCCCGCGACTTCGTCGGCGTGGACGGCTTTATTATCTTTCATATTTTTTTTTTTTCAATAAAAAGTATCCTATGTTACTTCTTATACCTCCAGGAATATGTGTACAAACTTTCATGATAATCGATTATGTAGTTTTTACGTGAAAGCGTAACCAACAAACTTACATTCACATTTATAATATTAGTAAGGATATATACAGACAGAATAGAGCGCCAGTTCTTTCTAGACTTACATACCTCTTTCGCTTCGTCCACATTCATCAGTCTCTTCACAAATGCTCGTCGGTTTCGAGCACAAGAAATAAAACGTATCCTGAGTCAATCTAGCGAATAATCTATCTCAATGCCAAATTTCATCCAATTCCGATCAGCCGTTCTAACGTGACTCAGTAACCAACATGCTGATAAACGCTTGTATTTTTTATATTATTGGGAAAGAGAGATTGGGCTAGAAGTCTCCTACCTGTGTATGGTGGTAAGCGGTCACCCAGCCAGCTGGACGGGCAGGCCCCGCGCCACCACGCTACTGGCGATCATCGTGTAGTGTGTGGAGCCCCGCGCGCGGCACACAGCCCGGAGCACCTCGCGCTCCGCCGCCTGCGGAGGCCCGGCCTCCGCTGGGGGCTCTGCGTGATTGAGGCCATACACTCCTTTACAAATCTCAACAGAAAAAGTTTTTGGAGTAAATACAAATAAATTGTTGTGGAGAGCTGTTCGAGTAGTCGCCTGCGACACAAAGATTGCAAGATCGAATCCCGAATGCACCAAATAGTTTGTCTGACCTGAGTATAGTGATTAGTCACACCACGAGCTTTACGGTGAAGGATAACATCGAGAGGCATCGAAACCTGGGTAGAGACCCCTGGTTTGAGGAGAAATTCAAAGACCTATGTGTAGCCGTGGGTGATTTACGTAAAATATGGCACCTACACACCTGTGGCCACCTCTTCGGGGGCACTTATGGTAAGGCATGAAGATAAATATTATTATCTCTATTTCTCTATTTTCTATTATTATTATCTATACAAATAAATAAAATTGGAGTGTCTGTTTGTAATATTAAAATAACAGCTTTTTAATAACTGCATATGGATGTATACACGGTACATATACCAAAATTTAATTTTTTACTATTTATCTGCCGGTCTGTCAGTCTTTCTGTCTGTCTGTTTGTTCGTTCCGGCTAATCTCTGAAACGGCTGGACCGATTTCGACGGGACCTTCACTGGCAAATACTGATATAAAAAGGAGTAACTTAAGCTACTTTTATTTTAAACACTGAATTTCTTTTGTTGTTAAATGCCACGCGGAGTCGCAGGCACAGCTAGTTATAAATGAAAAGTATTTGAATGAAAACTGATATTCGTTCAGAATTACACGTTTCCAAAAGGCAGACATTTCGTAGTTATAATAATAATATATATAATATATCCTCACGCCTTCCCACAAGGGTCCCCGAAGGGGTAGGCAGAGGTGTATAGGTAATACCCAACACCCACTTTCCGCCAGAGGTATATTACGTGCCAATGTGACAGATGGCGAGTCCATCGCCGTTACTCAAGCACAACTATACATACGCCTTTGAATTTCTTCTCAGACGTATGCAGGTTTCCTCTCGATGTTTTCCTTCACCGTAAAGCTCGTGGTGTGACTAATCACTGTACTTAAGTTCAGAAAAACTCATTGGTACAGTCGGGATTCGAACTTGCGACCTATGCGTCGCAGGCAACTGCTAAAACCACTCGGCCACCACGGCTCTATTTCGTACATTTCGTAGTTTTTTTTAAATTTGAATGTCGAATGTACATGTGTCCATCCTAGCGCCTTTAGCAAGGCAGGCCACCCACCCAGCAGTCCCTGGCTCCAGCGCAGCTTGCCCACGGCGGGCCAGCCGGCGCGCGCCGAGGAAGGCACGCTGAGCGCCAGCAGAGTGCTGACCACCTTGTCCACCTCCAGGTCCGTCACCTCCCACACCATGCCCACCACCAGTGGGCTGCACATAAATACCACTGAGGTGAAGGCTACAGAACACGAGAACAAATTGTCTTTTGTTTAGTTAAAGTAAGAAAAGTGTTAATGGACACATTTTAAGTTACCTCTATTTTAGCAATTTAATTTAGTCTATATATATCCTCACGCCTTCCCATTAGCGTCCTCAAAGGGGTAGGCAGACGTGTATATGTACAGGTAGTACCCACTCATCCGCTGTTCATCGCCGTTACTCAGGCACGACTATACATACGCCTTTGAAATGTTTCTCAGACGTATACAGGTTAACTCATTGGCCCCTAGGGTTAGATCGTTCTACTAGTATTATGATAGATAGTTGGCGATCGGATAAGTTCCCTGTGGATGGTCAGAGATGCGACGTTGACGTACTTTTGTGTTTTGGTACTGGCGTGTACGTGTGCGTATGTCTGTGTTGATGTTGGCGTATGCGTGTGTTGATGTTGGCGTATGCGTGTGCGAGTGTTGGTGTGTGCGTGTGTATGTGTTGGTGTTGACTTATGTTGGCTTGTGTTGGTGTGTGCGTGGTGTGTGCGTGTTGGTGTGTGCGTGGTGTGTACGTGTCGGTGTTGGCTTGTGCGTGGTGTGTACGTGTCGGTGTTGGCTTGTGCGTGGTGTGTACGTGTCGGTGTTGGTGTTGGCGTGTGTGGCGTACCAGCAGGCCACGTGCAGGTGGTGGTGCGCGGCGGCGGGCGGGCGGCGCGCGGGCGGGCGCGCGAGGCGCACAGAGCCGCAGCCGGCCAGCACGGCCAGCGCGCGCGCCCGCCCGCCCTCCACGCCGGCGCCGCGCGCGCCGCCGTTGCCCAGGTGGCAGCCGTCGCCGTGCCCGCAGTACCTGCACGCACACACGCACACACCACATACACACACATACACGCACACTGCACCGCATGCTCGTATACAAACGGTGCGCGTGTGTGCGTATACTCACACATGGCGTACTAACTACATACTAACTCGTAGCCTGTAGTACTATTCCAGACGTTGCAATACTCCATTTTGATTATTCGGTAATATAAGTATGAATATACATACATATCATCACGCCGAGTCCCTAACGGGGTAGGCAGAGAGTATAGGGCGCCTTTTTTTTTTTGTATTGTCTCTCGTAGCGTGAGATCCGGAAATTTTGCTACTTAAACGGTCAATGGCGAGACCTAGGCCTCCAGCCAGGCGCTACTGAGCAACACAGCTAAGGGCACCCCCTTTGGGGTACGGACCTCGGCTTAGAGCGTTGCTGGATCGCGAGCAAGGGAGCTGGACTGGACTGGTATTTTATTTAAATATTTAGGGGCGTCCAATATGACTACTGCCTCCATTTGAAAATAAGTGACATTTAAATTCTATAAATCTGACCAGATAAGGGAAACTGCGTCTGCAGTTCGGGACAGCGTGACAGACAGACGCCAGTAGGAGATCAATAGGGTACATTTTGATATGAAAAGCCTTACAAGAATATGTCAGCCTCATTGAGATGGCGCAGGAAGTCGTCAGCGGCGGGCGGCTCGCCAATATGGCCGGTCCAGTGCTCGCACCAATACTTCACGAAGGACGACATACGCTTCTCCATGCGGTCTAGATTCTTCTCTGAAATACAATACATATACATTTTTATTTTTTTTTATTTTTGATGCGTAATGCACCTGATGGTAAGCTTGCAACACCAGGGTTTACACTCGCGCTGCCGACCCTGCAGGAATCTTTTCACACCCTTCTTGAAGAACTCCATACTGTACTCTCCAGGGGAAACCTAATTATGTATAATTATATATCTCACGCCTTCACAAGGGTCTCCGAAGGGGTAGGCAGAAGTGTATAGGTAATACCCATTCACCCACATTCCGCCAAATAGACGTGACCACTTGCGCACGCGCATGCCTAATGTATTACTAACACACCCCGATGTATTTGTTGAGCTCAACATCGGACATTATACGCGTGAAGACGCCTTCTCGCATAGGTCCCTGAGTGGGTAGGCAGAGGTTGGACAGACAGCGAGTCGAGGGCCGTTACCCAAGCACACCAATTTTTGTTTTTAATTTATTCTCAAACGTTTTGATGAACTTTATTTACATAATAACTGTATTTATATTCATAAAAATACATTGATATCTAATATATTTTTATACAACATACTAAGGTGCTAGATGCTGAAAAATATAGTAGGTAATTTTACAGCGCCATCTATGGAGTACCTTTTGTCTTTCGGGTCAAAGTTTCATAACATCTGATCAATGATTTCGGACCGCATAGAGGAAAAACATACATACATATCATCACGCCAAGTCCCTAACGGGGTAGGCAGAGAGTATAGAGCGCCAGTTCTCTCTAGACTTACATACCTCTTTCGCTCCGTTCACATTCATCAGTCTCTTCATACATGCTCGTCGGTTTCGAGTACTCAACGTTATACAAACATTGTATTTTACTTATATCCTCACCTCCCTCAAGGGACCCCGAAGCGGTAGGCAGAGGTGTATTAGGTAGTACCTACACTTTAACTTACTTTAAACTTTGTTGTCTTAGCTAAGTTAATTAACGCGTGCATCATACCTGGATTAATGACGTATCTGCCGACGTCACATTTCGCCATAAAGTTCCCATTGACGATGTCCTTCTCGTGTACCTTGTACAAGTAGTACGTGAAGTGTATATTCTCCATCCGCGAAACGGGGTGCGGGTTCAAAATCGGCAGCGTTTCCCAGGGGAACGGGTCCAACATCTGGGAGTTGCAAAGTGACAAATATTTATGTCATTACACTATATATTATACTTCTTCTACATTTTATACTACTTCTTCACGACTGCCTCAAGGGTCCCCGTAGGGGTAGGCAGAGGTGGCTATATGCTGTTTTCGCAATTCATCAACTGATACTTAGGAATAAAAAAAATACATGTGTGGCGTTTTTATATACCCTACAAGAGTGCCAAACAAGCATACGGCCTACGATACCGAAGTATCACTTGCACGTTGCCACTCTGTATTCGGAGAGTTCTACTGCATTGGCAGCAGAATGAGACTAATCCCTCTGCTTCCAACACAATATAACAATCCTCTCCCCTGCCCAAGGAGCTCATTACTGGAAACCTTATTCACCACGTAGGAACACAACACAAAAAAATGCGTTATTCGGCTACTGACTTCTATTAGGTGGCGGTCCTGCCACAGTCGGGCAGCTTTTTTTTTTATACCACATGGGTGACTAACAAGCATGCGCTCCGCCTGATGGTAAGCGGTTACCGCCGCCTATGGACGCTTGCAACACCAGGGGTATTACTAGGAAACCTATACGACCAGTCTTAATATCATGTGTTTATCAACGAGAAACTGGCCTCTTTCACACACGAATGTATATAGCAATCATAGATATTGGAAACTCACCTCGTCTACAATCAATATAACAGGGTGTCTCTTAGCTTTCTTCAAGCCAAGTTCGTCGTTGTCTCTCCACTCCATCGCGAGTTGGGAGAACGCCCTGATGCCATCGACCAACGTGAAATGATGAAACGTTTCGAAACATCTCGAAAGACATTTTAAACACAATTCGTTTACTAATCTAAACTCTTTGGTACAATTCTGGCAGTCGTTTGGTAGACTCTGTCGCACATCTTCAGGGTTGCCATGTTCGGTCAGAATTCTTCTGATACACGTCTTAGTCTGTTGCGATTGCAACACTGAACACGTTTCTATTAGGTTATAGAGGAGGAATTTTTGTTTTTTCGTCAGTTTTACAAAGCTGGAAAGAAAAGATTATGTATGTCACTTACCTAAAGCCATATATGGTAACCTTTTATTTACACAATAGCGCGTATTAAACATATCTATACAAATAAATATAATTGGAGTGTCTGTTTGTAATATTAAAATAACCGCTTTTTACTAAATGGATGTATACACGGTACATATAGCAAATATATATTTTAATTTTTTTTTGTCTGTCTGTCTGTTTGTTCCGGCTAATCTCTGAAATGGCTGGACCGATTTTGACGGGACTTTCACTGGCAGATAGCTGATATTAACTAAACAATAACTTTTTTGTTAATATCCACGCGGACGAAGTTGCGGGCACAGCTAGTATGTAATATTAATGCATCATAAATAATTGACACAAAGCAAGATAAAATTGCCGTCGGTCGTGCAAAGTGGTCAAACAGAAGGCTCTGGACAGAGACTTTTTTATACCATCGGTGTTATACAAGCATGCGGTCCACCTGATGGTAAGCGGTTACCGCCGCCTATGGACACTTGCAACACCAACAGAAATGATTTCCACTCACCCCCAGTCAGCAATGGTCCTGTCGACAGCATCTATAACCTTTCCCTTCAATGTTTTGTTGATCAGTTTCCCGGTGAGCAAGCTGCTCCACCCGCCCAGCCAATCTTTTTCCATTAGATTTATCACACTCTGGAAATATACAATTATCTTAATATATAAGAGCCGTGGTGGCCGAGTGGTTCGAGCAGTTGCCTGCGACGTAAAGGTCGCAAGTTCGAATCCCGACTGTACCAATGAGTTTTTCTGAACTTAAGTACAGTGATAAGTCACACCACGAGCTTTACGGCGAAGTAAAACATCGAGAGGAAACCTGCATACGTCTGAGAAGAAATTCTAAGGCGTATGTATAGTCGTGCTTGAGTAACGGCGATGGACTCGCCATCTGTCACGTTGGCACCTAATACACCTCTGGTGGAAAGTGGGTGTGTGGGTATTACCTATACACCTCTGCTTACCCCTTCGGGGACCCTTGTGGGAAGGCGTGAGGATCTTATTATATATAAATTACGCGTCACGTTGTTGGTCCGCGATGGACTCCTAAACTACTTAACCGATTTAAATCAAATTTGCACACCATCTGCAGTTTGGTCCAACTTGAAAGATAGGATAGCTTACATCTCAATTTATAGTCGCAATATTATTGTATTGCAAATTATTTGTCTATTATTATGTGAAAAATATCTGTTAGCTCCAAACGATTCTAACAGATGGAGTCGAGAATGCTTTAGATTCACAATTGGACCCGATAGGTGGCGCTGCGATCGTGTTACGTGTATCATACCTTCATCCTTAAGTCAATATCCTCGCGCCGACTCCAATAGTTCTGCACCAGTCTCTTGTTGTTCAAGAACTGGGCATTGTCAATAGTCTTATAATTCTCATCGAGCACAGAGTACAGTTCCCTGAACAGTGGCCTCTCTCCTTCTGTTGGAAAATACAGATTAATAAATAAATACGGAGGACGGAAACGTCAAGAGTACTCGAAACCGACGAGCATGTATGAAGAGGCTGACGAATGTGGACGAAGCGAAAGAGGTATGTAAATCTAGAGAGAACTGGCGCTCTATAATCTCTGCCTATCCCGTTAGGGACTCGGCGTGATGATATATGGCGGCGTGGATACGGGGTAGGCAGAAAGTATAGAGCGCCAGTTCTCTCTAGACTTACATACCTCTTTCGCTTCGTCCACATTCATCACTCTCTTCATACATGCTCGTCGGTTTCGAGTACTCTTAACGTTCCCGTCCTTCAGAGTCCGATCTATTTGATCCAGGTAGTTGGAACGTGGCCTCCCTCTGCCTCTTCTTGCACACACTTTTGCTTTGTATATCTGTTTCGTCAATCTTTCTTCACTCATCCTTTCTATGTGTCCAAACCAACGTAACATGCCTTTCTTCACCTTTATAATCACGCCCTCATTCACGCCAGTTGATTTGCGAATCTATTAACAGACAACTTTGTGTATATAGCTTAGATAAATTATTACTGCGTCAGCGTGAGGGGTCAGTGGCATGTAATTTTTTTACGCTATAAAGTTGGCCGGTTCTCGGCTAAAAGAATAAATTACTGATAGCCATGCTTGGCAATGATTTGCTCTTCTTGAAAACAATTATGTGTAAATTAAATCTATGTTTTTGTATACCACTAGGTGAGCACACGAGCATACTATCTGCCTGATGGTAAGCGGTTACCGTCGCCTTTGGACGTTTGCAACACCGGGGATATCACTCGCGAATTGCCTACCCTAAGCCCCCTCTCGCTGTATTTATCCAATACATATTTGATAAATACATAATATCTACAGGCCTTACAACGCAGCCACTTTTCAGTGACAGATGGCGAGTCAATCGCCGTTACTCAAGCAACACTATACACATCTTTGAATTTCTTCTCAGACGTATGCAGGTTTCCTCTCGATGCTTTCCTTCACTGTACATCTCGTGGTGTGACTAATTCATGTATTTAAATACATGAAAAACTCATCAATACAAACGGGATTCGAACTTGCAATCTTCGTGTCGACTGGGCCACCACGGCATTACAAAGTAAAATAAGCAAATAGTCTTTAGGCCTTACAAATCACCATGTAGCTTCGTTGCAAACAAACCTTTGGTAGCATTGGCGGGGATGTTGACAGTGAGCGGCCCCAGGCCCACGTCCTCCAGGTAGTCGTTCGTGAACACGCTCAAGTAAATAGAATCTATTTCGCTCCTGTACTCGTTGAATGACTCCAGATTCTCATTGGGGTTGTATGGGGCTGTTATCTGTACTATCGTCCATTCTGTTGACAGACGATGTATTGAACAAATTATTTCTGAAGAAAAAATACAAGTAGACATAATACATATATACCTACACACACACACATGCACGCACGCACGTACACACACACACACGCACTCACGCACGCACGCATGTACGTACACACACACACTCATCCACACACACAGACACACGCACGCACGCAGGCACGCACGTACGTACACACACACACACTCATTCATACATACACACACACACGCACGCACGCACGCACGCACGCACGCACGCACGCACGCACGCACGCACGCACGCACGCACGCACGCACGCACACACACACCCATAACGCACGCACGCACGCCGTTACTCAAGCACGACTATACATACGCATTCTTCTCAAGCGTATGCAGGTTTCGTCTTGGTGTTTTCCTTTACCATAACTTCTATTACCAGAAAATTGTTGAATGGCTTTTTATTGACTAAGAAAATAATCAAAAAGCCTGTAATGGCATATTACATGCAAATATTTAATACATGACATTCAAAGTGTTCCAGGTTTGTGTTGAATTGAAGATTTAGTCTTTATAATGGTAACCACGCACACCTTTTGGCAGCTCCTTCAATATCTTTTCAAAGTTTTCAACATTGTTTTCCTTTGTAAATTTCAGGTATCTCATGTGTAAGGGTAAATCCTCTTCAATTGCCAACGTTTCCAGTACATTTGTAACATCCTCTGTACCAGTTAGAATATCAAAAAACATGTCTTCATTGGTATTTCTGTAAATAAAAGTATTTTATTACTTTTGGTCTGACGGGAAGGGAGGAGGGAGACTTTCAAATCAAAATATTTTTATTTCACATAGGCCTAGATGGGCGCTTATAAAACATGGAAAGAGGTGCACGGTTCAGGTTGTACCTTTCCATGAAGAAGAACTGGCAAGAATAATAATAATAAATTCTTTATTGAGTTATAATAATATAATATATCCTCACGCCTTCCCACAAGGGTCCTCAAAGGGGTAGGCAGAGGTGTATAGGTAATACCCACACACCCACTTTCCGCCAGAGGTATATTAGGTGCCAACGTGACAGATGGCGAGTCCATCGCCGTTACTCAAGCACGACTATACATACGCCTTTGAATTTCTTCTCAGACGTATGCAGGTTTCCTCTCGATGTTTTCCTTCACCGTAAAGCTCGTGGTGTGACTAATCACTGTACTTAAGTTCAGAAAAACTCATTGGTACAGTCGGGATTCGAACTTGCGACCTTTGCGTCGCAGGCAACTGCTCGAACCACTCGGCCACCACGGCTCTCTTTATTGAGTTACAAGTTATATATGACATGGTATGGGATCCCTTCTTTTAAGTTATAAACCTATAAATAAACTCCATGGTTACTCTTTTT
>JACCPG010006479.1:0-21870 GCA_016069955.1 Drepana arcuata | reverse complement strand
GCGTTGCCACTCTGTGTTCGGAGAGTTATAGTGTGTTGGCAGCATAAGGTTTAATCCCTCTGCTTCTAACACAATGTAACAATCCTCCCCCCTCCCCAAGGAGCTCATTACTGGAAACCTTATTCACCGCGTAGGAACACAGAACAATAAATTGTGTTATTTGGCTACGGACTTCTATAAGGTGGAGGTCCTGCCCCAGTCGGGCAGCTCCAAATTCGAACGGGGAACCCGTTATGCCCTACCTCTCTTTTTAAAATCTTATCTTAATCTTAATCTTTCTTAAAATCGCCCATGAGATCTTCTTTCCTCTCATAAGGGAACTTCCAAAAAACAAAAGCGAGACCAAGGACTGGGCATGAATTCCACAAAATCATTATTTGGAATTCATGTGGAATGGAAAGTAGTTCTTAGTTTAATGTTAACAAAAACAATTATGTTGTAAGCCATTAAAAACAACACTCTATTTCTTATATAGCAAGGTCTTATTTGGAAAGCACAATAATCAGCAGCAAAGGATCCTTGGAACGTGCCAAATCTCGAATCGATAAGTTGTGTACATACAAAACCATATTGCCGAAACTCTTTGAAATTTGTAATGTGAAAGAAGAGCTGGCTTCTTTTATGGATTTTTTGTGAGTATGTTATGCTGTTTTTGTCAAGGTTCTATGAGGGTATCTAAGGCGAAAGTTACGACCTTGATAGCGCTAATTTGATTCTGATTATTTTATTAACAACAAAATCAATTATCATTTTAGATACTTTACTGTTCTACCACAACTCACAAAGGATTACTACCGAGTGATAATAGTGAAGATGAGGAGAACGGATTTCAAATCGTCGGATTTTGTAAAGTTCATAAACATACTTTGTCTTGTAAGTATATGGTAAAGCTCATGGTATGACTAATCACTGTACTCATTGGTACTCAGACAGTACTCATTGGTAAAGTCGGGACTCGAACTTGCAATAATTGTATTGCAGGCGACTGCTCGGCCACCACGGTTTTTAACTTTACTGTAGTAGGTAAGTAAGGTAAATTAAATTACATAATCTTAAATCATTTCAGTTCCTGGAGTACGAAAAGCAAAATGACTACGCAATTGGCTACATACTAGTTTTTAATAACAGTGAAATTAGCTTTACTGATCTCATACCTAAGCTGGGCTTGAATGAACTGCAACAGCTTGTAACAGTGGGATGTGTAAGTATACTATTGATGTCATATTATTTACCACGAAAGTGGCAGAAAACCAGATATGCGGTTACCGCCGCATATGGGCGCTTGCAACTGCAGGGGTAACGCTCGCGCGTTGACGATCCAGCAGGAATATTTTCAAATCTTTCTTGAAGAACTCCACGCTGTACTCCAAGAAAAACCTAAACCGAGAGCTCATTCCACAGCCTAAGCGTTTGTGGAAGGTAACTCCTTTGAAACCGCGCAGCATGGGACAGGTTTAAAGATGGGCATGGGAAGGTTTCAAGATGAATTCTCCGTCGAGGGTGAAATGTGTGGTTGAAGAAGGTGGAATATACTAACTGGTTCACCCAGTTTCACTCCGATGAAACATAATAACAAAATATAATAGACCAATTTCATAACAGACGGGACTCGAACTTGCACGAATCTTTGTGATGCAGGCAAATACTCGAACCATGGCCACCATGGCTAATAAATAAATTCCTTAAAATATTTCCTACACAATATAACTTAAGATTCAAAATCAAAATCAATCAAAATCTTTTTATTTAACATAGGCCCAGGTGGGCACTTATAAAACGTCGAAAAAGAAGCACGGTTCGGGTTGGTCGCTTCCATGGAGAAGAACCGGCAAGAAACTCCATGGTTACTCTTTTCAAATCATTAGGCGATTATTGTTTATGTCTAGCAAGTATTTGTGATTATACATTGAACAAATGGGAACGTAATTTTTTTTTTCAGGATGGATATGGAGCTCGAGTAAAAGCCGTTATTTTCATAACTGCATCAAAACTAATTGATGGATTTGTAAAATTTGTCAAACAGTTCGTGTCCGAGAAGATAGGTAACAGAATTCAGGTTTGCAAGACTCTTGAAGAGTTGTATGAGTTCGTGCCCAGAGCGATACTGCCGTTGGACTATGGCGGCACTGCAAGGACCAGTCAAGAAATACACGGTATTGTAAAAAAGTATACTTCCTTCAACGGGCTTTCTTAAATTAAAAGGCTTTTATCGTATGAAAAGAAAAACAAAAATCCATTGATTGATTGTTTAAGAACACATTTACATATTCGAGACAATCACAATAAAATGTTACATTGTGAAATATAATTAAAAGTTAACGTGACCTTATAAACGTATAGTTTGAAGTACCTTATGATGCTAGTTTAAATTAACAAATGAATACACAAGTAGTTATTTTTTCAGATGACTGGATTAACATTTTGAGTTCTGAAGAAAATGTAAATTTCTTTGGAGTCATGAGAAATGCACGCACTAATGAAGAGCACAGAACGCCTGACACATTCAACGAACAATACATGGGAATGCCCGGCACGTTTAGATCCTTAAATGTGGACTAGTGTTTAGTTCATGTATGACGTATTATTAAATAAAGGCAATTAAAGGATAAAAGGAAAAATTGTTTGTTATTACAACTCTGCAGAAACGGAAGGCGTGAAGAAAATACTACAAATATTTTAAATGCGAATGTTCCTCATTAACTCAAAAACTAACGAACAGAATCAGATAAAATACATACATAGGCGTTATTATCTGGATTAAGACATATTGGTCGTTTTTATGCATGATGGAAGATATTGAAATCCTGTTCTATAATGTACACTTTAACTATAATAATATATAATATATCCTCATGCCTTCCACAAGGGTCCCGAAGGGGTAGGCAGAGGTGTATAGGTAATACCCACACACCCACTTTCCGCCAGAGGTATATTAGGTGCCAACGTGACAGATGGCAGAGTCCATCGCCGTTACTCAAGCACGACTAAACATACGCCTTTGAATTTCTTCTCAGACGTATGCAGGTTTCCTCCAGATGTTTTCCTTCACCGTAAAGCTCGTGGTGTGACTAATCACTGTGCTTAAGTTCAGAAAAACTCATTGGTACAGTCCTGCCGTCCTTACGAAAAGTGCAATAACTCGAGTTTTTGGTCGAATTGAGTTAAGTACATATTCAGAATCAGCAGAACGAGATCTATATATTACCTCTCGACAGTTTTTACGTATCTATGACGTAGCCGGTTTTAATATTAAGTATAACTGCAATATCTAGATCCTTGTTACATGGTTTACTTATCAAGACCGACACAACTATAGATAGGACTAAGTTAGGCGCGTTTTTAAGTAATTTTACTTACTATATCTGCAATAAGTATAGTTATTTCATTTATAATTCGCATATTTTGTTATTTATAATCTTTAATTAGTATTTATAAGTGCAATAAGTTTGAGTTATTGCAGATATGTTAAGGAACCTTATTACTTATTTTTTAATGATTACTAAAATTTAGGTAATAAGTACAATATATTGCACTTCTTTGTAGGAAGAATAAGCAAACACAATATACTTATACGGATTAAAATGCAATAAATTCACAATTTATTGCGTTTATAACTAACCCCAGGGGGCAAGGGGGTACCCTAACAAAACGTTATTTTCCTATAGAATAGAAAGATAAAAATACATTAACATGTATTTTAGTTACAAGGTAAATATAGTGATTTAATTAAAGTGGGTGTGTGGGTATTACCTATACACCTCTGCCTACCCCTTCGGGGACCCTTGTGGAGAAGCGTGAGGATATAAATTTAATTTAAATATAAATAAAAATTTAAAAATAATGTAAATAAATAATATCTGCAATGATCTTGAATATCCTAAGTAATATTAATACATTTTTTGTTTGTTACGCGTTTTCCCTAGACCTCTTTCGCTTCGTTCACATTCATCAGTCTCTTCATACATGTTCGTCGGTTTCGAGTACTCGAGTTTACTCTTAACGTTCCCGTCCTTGAACGTCTGATCGATTTGATCCAGGTAGTTGGAACGTTGTCTTCCTCTGCCTCTTCTTGCACTTGCACACATATTTTTGCTTTGTTTATCTTCATTCGCCTTTATATAACGTAATATAACGTAACATGCCTTTCTTCATCTTTACAATCACACCATCATTCACGCCAGTTGATTTGCGAATCTCTTCATTGCGGATTCGATCTAAGATCTTTACTCCACACATTTTTCGAAGCAATCGCATCTCAACTACACTTAAGCTATTTTCATACTTCCTCTGACTACCAGGATTCGATGCCATACAATAGAGTAGGCACCAATATCGCATTGTGGGCAGCAACTCGAGCATTCTTGCTGAGACTTTTGCTGGACATCAACGCCGACATGGCCACATTCCCTTATTACTGGCAGTTATAATTATTTCAACGTCTTTTTTATACTTTGAACATGCTTCCTAGATATACAAATTCATTCAGCTGTTCTAGAACTTGCCCATTTACCGATACAACACACTAGGTTATTTTATTATTTGTTCAGCGTTTAGGCGCAGCTCCTTCTTTCCACATTCTTCTTTCATTATACTAACTAGTGTCTGCAGTTCGCCTTGTGATGACACCAGTAAAATCGCAACATCGGCATAAAAAAGGCAGTTGACCACAAAGTTTAATTCATCTATTTACAATAAAACATATTGAAAACAAGCTGTATTTACGTAAAGATACTAGAGGTAAAGATAATGGACGTGCAGAGACCGAGGGGGAAAAGTGAAAGAACGTGAAAACTTTGTATACATACGCCTTAGAATTTCTCCTCAAACGTATGTAGGTTTCCTCTCGATGTTTTCCTTCACCGTAAAGCTCGTGGTGTCACTAATCACTCATAAATTGTAACTGTTACTTTTTCTAATTGTAACAAGTTACAACATTATCGTTTCAAACGTGCCCCTTACTAATGAAAATCGCAACAAATAAGACATTCAATCCACTCATGGTTAGAAAACCGTTGATAAAAAAATATTATTTGATAATCAAAAATGCATTATGTTGGTTTTGCTAACCATTAGTGTAATAAGTAGGCTACTTATTGCGGTTATGACTAGTAAACGTTCTTCCTATATACGAATAATACTAAACATAAGTATATTTATTGATTTTTAAAGCGGGAATAAATGTATTTGCAAACATTAAGTACCACATAACATTCTGTACAAGTTTACCTATCGTACAGTAAAGGTTTCAAGTCGAACTTTGCTATAGTGATGGAGATACAAACAAAATAAGAAAAAAAACTTTAACTGCATTTTACTCGAAATCAGCTTAAACTTAGTTATTGCACTTTTCGTAAGGACGGCAGAGTCGGGAATCGAACTTGCGATCTTTGCGACGCAGGCAACTGCTCAAACCACTCGGCACCACGGAAAAAAAATGTTTTTATAAATTTCCATAATAAATTAAGACCAAGCAAGAGTGTGTGCAAGAAGAGGCAGAGGAAGGCCACGTTCTAACTACCTGGATCAAATTGATCGGACGCTCAAGGACGGGAACGTCAAGAGTACTCGAAACCGACGAGCATGTATGAAGAGACTGATGAATGTGGACGAAGCAAAAGAGGTATGCAAGTCTAGAGAGAACTGGCGCTCTATACTCTCTGCCTACCCCGTTAGGGACTCGGTGAGATGATATGTATGTATGTAAATTAAGACTTAGCGCACTTTACAGCTTGTTTCTATTGCTTTTCCAATAGTACGCGAAAACAGCTCGTAGGTATCATGGCGTCCACTCTAACGTCCGCTGATAACACACAGAGGTAAGCACGACAATGTGTCTATGAGTAACGAAGTAAACGAAACATTACATACTTCGTGTTGAAGCAAATTGCAAAGTTTATAACTGGTGTGGTCCTTCTGTAAAACGCACATCAATATCAACACCCAACAAGTTGTTTTTATATGATGCAAACCAGAAAATATTAAGATATTAAGCCGTGCTTGAGTAACGGCGATGGACTCGCCATCGGTCATGTTAGCACCTCAAATATGTCTCTAGCGGAAAGTGGGTGTGTGGGTACTACCTATACACCTCAGCCTTTCTCCACGGGAACCCTTGTGGGAAAGCGTGAGGATAATATATTGTACTTATATGTACATAAATGTATAATACATTTTGTGTGTAATGAGGTAATCGTAAAATTCAAGAACTCACCTTCAAAGTCACTCTTGACTTTGAAATCAAGAGTGACTTAATAAGTAATGAATAATAAAGACATAAAAGTATCCTAATATACCTCTGGCGGAAAGTGGGTGTGTGGGTGTTGCCTATACACCTCTGGCTAGAGGTCAAGCGACAAAAAAGGCGTACTTTTGAGTCAATACTAGAGTAATCGGTTCCGTAGATAGATATCTATTGATATAGAAATGTAGGTACTGTATATATGTCGGAGAATGCACGTGGTTTGCTTTTTATAAGAGAAGCAAACTTTGTAAAATAACTTTATTACCTATGATTGAGCTCAGACCTTGGACTGGACATGGTTGTTAACGTAGCCGCGATCACAGGACTAGAGAAACTATTGTTAAGAAATATCATAAAAGGATGTTCGCCCTTGATGACCCTTAAATGATGTTTGCCAGAGAAACAAACAAAAAGTCTTATATTTCTTCTTTCTAATTGGTTGGAAGGGAATAATATATAATATATAGATATATAATATATAATATATTAGAATAAATAATATATCCTCACGCCTTCCCTTGTGGGAAGTATTTATATCATTATTATTATTATTATTTATATCTAATTGGTTAAGAAATAAAGATGTATCGTAATAAGTTATTTAGGCTGTCTTTCTAATGGCGAAATTATTATTAAAATCTCTTTTTCAGTTAACTCGTAACAAACAACCAAAAAAAAAATTCTTTCCTCTTTATAATATTAGTTTAGATAACGAGGTTAACGGTGAAGAAATAAAGATCAAAGTAAGTAAACCATGCATTGGAAAAGAAATTTAAGAACATATTATAACAGAGAGTTACGATTTAACGACAATAATAAACGCGACTAAAAGAATAATTAATTTTATATATATATATATATATATAGGAGATCCCATTTTTAAACTGACTCACCACGAAATCTGAGGAACTGTAAGGCCGATTGACTTGAAATTTGGTAGGAGTATTCCTTACGCAGTGTAGAGGTCAGCTAAGAACGGATTTTGTGAAACTCCACCCGGAAGGTGGAGTGCAGGGAGATTCCATTTGTGAACTTACTCATTAGGATATCTCAAGAACCATAAGACCGATTGACTTGAAATTCGGTAGGAGTATTCCTTACGCGGTGTAGAGATCAGCTAGGTACGGATTTTTTGAAACTCCACTCGCAAGGTGGAGTGCGGGGAGATCTCATTTGTGAACTCACTCATTAGGATATCTCAGAAACTATAAGGCCGATTGCCTTGAAATTTGGTAGGAGTATTCCTTACGCGATGTAGAGGTCAGCTAAGAACGGATTTTGTGAAACTCCATCCGCAAGGTGGAGTGCAGGGTGTACCCATTTGTGAACTTACTCATTAGGATATCTCAGGAACTATAAGGCCGATTGACTTGAAATTTGGTAGGAGTATTCCTTACGCGGTGTAGAGGTCAGCTAAGAACAGATTTTGCGAAACTCCACCCGGAAGGTGGAGTGCAGGGAGATCCCATTTGTGAACTTACTCATTAGGATATCACAGGAACTATAAGGCCGATTGACTTGAAATTTGGTAGGAGTATTCCTTACGCGATGTAGAGGTCAGGTAAGAACGGATTTTGAAAAACTCCACCCGCAAGGAGGAGTGCAGGGAGATCCCATTTGTGAACTTACTCATTAGGATATCACAGGAACTATAAGGCCGATTGACTTGAAATTTGGTAGGAGTATTCCTTACGCGGTATAGAGGTCAGCTAAGAACGGATTTTATGAAACTCCACCCGCAAGGTGGAACGCGGGGAGATTCTATTTGTGAACTCGCTCATCACGAAATCTCAGGAATTAAGGCCGATTGCCTTGAAATTTGTTAGGAATATTCCTTACACGATGTAGAGGTCAGCTAAAAACGCTCAAATATCAAAAAATATTAATGAAAATCGGAAACCAAGACTATTCCAAATTCGCCTATTTTTCTCTTATTTAATAAATAACGAAATATTCAAAGATTTGTAATGTGATCATAGGCACATATTTTTGTGCGCTTAAATCGCAAACGCTGGGTAAACCTAACGAGATAGATCAAATGAATGTACTACGGAGTAGTTTATCTTCAAATGATCAATATAAAAGTCCGCGATTGTATTTAATTATCTCTAAAGGATATACCACCATAACCATTTTTATCTTTTACATTATTATTAGTATCAATATTGCACCCGTGCGAAGCCGGGGCGGGCAGCTAGTATATAATATAAATGTATAGCTACCCTAGGCGGACGTTTCTGGGCGAAGACAAATTCGGGACGTCTTGAAAAAAGGCCAGGTCAAGAGTACCCTAAACCGAAGAGCATGTATGAAGAGAATAATGAAAGTGGACGAAGCGAAAGAAGTATGTAAGCATCTTCATCAGCAGAAGAAGTGGAAAGAAGTGGTCTCTGCCTACCCCTACGGGAAAGAGGCGTGATTGTATGTATGTATGTAGTTTTTTCTAAATTTGTAACAATTCATGTTTCACCTAATCTACTTAATATGATGTTCGTAAGCAAGAGGACTGCTAGCATAAATGCACATTCGATACTTACGTATTAAGTAGGTTTTTGAGACGATTTTAAATTGATATAAATACAAGTCAAAAGCTTCATCGCACTAATGTCTTCTGCGCTCACAGTCAGTGTATCAGACTGTAGCAAACAACTAACACGTGTAGATTAATCACTGTATTCTATTTAAACATTCATTTTTAATAATGGAGTCATTGCAAGATAATCCTGTGCTAGAATTCCCTCCAGATTTGCTGAACACTGTCAGGAAAATGTACAACCTTCATCAACCGGGTAGGATGGCGGAAGCCGTGGATATATTAGAGGAATGGATCAAGAAACAGGAGCATTTCATGAAGAAAGATTTTTGTGAGTTGTACAATTTATTTCGTATAGAAAATACGATATACAATGATGGCAATGACGGCTTGTCTGTTGAAATAGATGTCGTTGGCAATGGGTACCTTTTCTTAAGCGTAGGTCCTCATAGATCTACGGTTAAGAATATCCCTATCTCCACGGTAGCAGTCGAAGGAATGTGAGACTCTTACAAATTAAACCCCATGAAGTTTCTTACACCTAACCGCATGTGGGAATGCTGTGGTACACCTGGTGCTGTGGTGTGGTAGACCGATATACAAGGTCTGGTCTCAAGAAACTGTTTCCTTCAGACAATTTAACAGCAATAATTTTTGTTTTTATATTTTTGAATTTGTGGTTTGAATTCATATACCCATTTCGTCCGTCGCGAGTTATGAAGTGAGAAGAAATATCATATAAACCGTCTTTCCCTCCTAAGATAGTCAGGTTTGATGGATACTCACAAACAAAATAAATCTATTACAGACGGCTGGAAAATACAACGAAAATAATTGCAAATTGTCTTCGAAAATATACTAAATAATTTAAACTCAAGCGTAGTTATACATTAATACCAATTACTCATCTTCACGCCTTCCAACAAGTGTCCCCGAAGGGGTAGGCAGAGGTGTATAGGTAGTACCCACACACCTACTTTCCGCCAGGGAAATATTTTAGGTGCCAACGTGTCAGATGGCGAGTCCATCGCCGTTACTCGAGCACGACTATATTATACATACGCCTTTGAATTTCTTCTCAGCTGTACGCAGGTTTCCTCTTGATGTTTTCCTTCACCCTAATGCTCGTGGTGTGACTAATCACTTCACTTAAGTTCAGAATAACTCATTGGTACAGTCGGGATTCGAGCTTGCGATCTTTGTATCGCAGACAACTACTCTAATCACGCGTCCACCACGGCTCTTACCAATTACGAATTACACATATGATAAACCATGATAATCATAACACTTATGGCCATTAAATAGCAATCATATAAAATTTGCGTTAAATTGACACAAGACAATGATGATCTATGCTATAGGTAGGTACGAAAAGGTACCTACACAATAATAATCACAATTGTGTACAATCGTCGTTTGGTGTGATTATTATAGTCACTGTCAAACTTTTTGTGCTACAAAATACCGTCTGATTTTAATCACTACTAACAATGCAGTAACGTCAGTCGTCAGTTGAGGAATAGACAGAGCATATCTTCATTGTTTTGCATCTGTTGGCATGTGACATCATCGAGATAGTGTAGGCGCATGCGCATGTACGAACGTTGCGAATTATCGTATGTATAATATGTGTATCGTGAAAACGCGTATAGCTAGGACAGACAGACCAGTGCCATTGCAAAGAGATTGAAGAGTACTGGGTTTTAAAGCGAAACGATAAAACTATTCACCGAAATACACGTAAAATTGCAATAACGTAAAAATTTCGTGTCATATGAGTCGTAAATATGCTCGGTACTATAGAAAACGCAGATCAGTGGTAAGCTCACATCAAAATGCGAGATAACGGTAGCATACGTTTTCTTGGAAAATCTTCGTCTCGGACCTTGACTGCGCCTCTCATTTCTTTTTTATATTTCTGAGCCTGCTATGCCTATCTCTGAATCGCCCAAAGGTTAACTGGTAGAGAATGTCTTCGGCTTTAAGCGCACCTGTGCTATAAACTTTGAAGGCAGTTGTAAACAGAGAATTAAAAAACTACTACGCACAGTTGTTGTCTGACAAGCCAGTGTTTGCAAGAGCCACAAATGCAGGATGAAACCTCTTTGGTAGATTTATAACTCTAAATTGACTGATTGATAGACTGATTAGTGTGAACGAAGCGAAAGAGAACTGGCGCTCTATACACTCTGCCTACCCCGTTAGGGACTCGGCGTGATGATGATCTTTACAACTCGCTCTGCTATCTATCCCACAACAATGAAGCTGTCTATTAACTTCTTGATTATATGCAACTCCTTGAACCTATGACTCTTATAAGGTTTATTTACTACATTAAATCATAATATGCAAATGAGTTCTGTAACGTGATTATTGTCTTGTAATTGACTCCGAAGCAAGGTCAATATACCTGACTTTTGTCACCGCCGCTACCTCATTATAACTCTACAATACAACTATTATTACTCATTATTTAATTACATATAAACGTACAGTTATAGCCAAAACGTACGTACGGGTAAGTAGAGGTGTGTAGTTTGAACCCACACACCCACTCTTCGCCGGAGATATATTTTAGGTGCCAACGTGACAGAAGGCAAGTCCATCGCCGTTATTCATACACAGTTATACATCCTTCTTTGATTTTTTTCTTAAACGTATGCAGGTTTCCTTTCGTGAGAACAGGTACACCCCTTCTAGTTAGTACTATTTTTACTTGTTTGTAATGAAAGTATAAATTAAAATTGTCAAAAGCCGTGATGTTCGAGTAGTAGTTATCGTACACATAGGTTTCCCGTTAGAATTTGGAGCTGCTCGACTGGGGAAGGACCTCCCTCCACCTTATAATACAAGTCCATAAGCAAAGAACTTTTTATTTTTGTGTTCCTACGCGATGAATAAGATTGCCAATAATTACCTACCTATAAACCTCTGCCTACCCCTTCGGGGACCCTTGTGGGAAGGCGTGGAGATATATTACATTATTACTTCATTTCTCTTTCAGCAAGGTCTTATTTGGAAAACACAATAATTGGCAGTAAAGGATCACTGGAACGTGCAAAATCTCGGATTGATAAGTTGTGTACATTTAGAACACTGTTCCCCAAGCTGTTTGAAATTACAAATATTACAGCAGAACTGGGCATCCTTCTGGAAAATATGTACGTATTAATTCATGCGACGTAATTATCTGATCTTTTTCACACGAAACTGGTCAAAGGCCACTTACATTAGTGCTAGTAATTTGCGTTTAATTTTGCGTTTATTTACATAATTGTGCTATGCTGTGGTAAAAATCCTAATTGATATGGTCTTTGTCAGGCAATTAAAAAGTATAATATTATTAATTTGGAACGGTGTTGCAATTTAAAACGGTAAAGGAAAACATCGAGAGGAAACCTACATACGTCTGAGAAGAAATTCAAAGGCGTATGTATAGTCGTGCTGGAGTAACGGCGATGGACTCGCCATCTGTCACGTTGGCACCTAATATACCTCTGGCGGAAAGTGGGTGTGTGGGTATTACCTATACACCTCTGCCTACCCCTTCGGGGACCCTTGTGGGAAGGCGTGAGGATCTATTATATTATTAATTTGAATGATTCGAGGAATGGGTTAGGAGTTACAAAATGCATGTGAATGATACGAACATGTCGAAGATATTTTTAGTAGATTTTCAACTTGCGATGTCATTTAATAACAAGGAATCAAAAGTATCTAGAGGTATATCTTATGATGGGGCCCGTCAGCCAACTGACGATCAACAACATTTTTAACACTAGCGGTCCGTCCCGGCTTCTCACGGGTGGATATACGTTTTTTATAAAAGAAAATATAGCCTATGTCACTCAGGGTGAATGTAGCTTTCCAATGGTGAAAGAATTTTTTAAATCGGTCTAGTAGTTTCGAAACCTATTCAATACAAACATACTTACATACAAATCTTATATCCATACGCCTTCCCACAAGCCTGAGCATGAGCCATAGTTACTCCCGCCGTTAACCCGCGCTTGCTTGAATTTCTTCACGTTGACATTCAGAGCACTGGGCAGAAATCACATCGCGGGCTTAGTATATAACCTAGTCCTAGAACTGATTCTACCATCCTCTGATGCTTTACTCTGAGTCCGTACACTTCACCAAAAAACCATACATAAAAAAAGACCTTACACAAATTATATGTCACATTACATATTTACCGCGGTTTCATCCGCGTTAAATAATTACATATTTAACGTGGATGAAACCGCGGTGAAAGATTTTGTTCAGAAATAGAAAATCTTGTGATAATCCAAAAAAAATAATTTCTCCCTAATTTCATTCAATTAGGTTATGTATTTTTTGCGAAAAGAGGACCAAACATCGTCTCAATAAAGAGGGACAACAAAAAGATTTTTTTCAGGAACTTGATAGTTCTTCCAAAACTCACCAAGGATAATTACCGAGTTGCAATACTGAGGGTGAACAAAACTAATTTCCAATCCACGGATTTTGTGAAATTCACGAATAGCATTTTTATTGTAAGTACTAACCGACATGTTGTTATTTAACACTGAACAAAACTAGGCATATAGATTCTTCAAAAGTATCCCAAAAGGGTCCGCGAAGTGATAGGCAGAGGCGTAAATACGACCTTTTTGTGTTCCTCAAAACCGGTTGGAGTTTTTAAACCCCAATGTTCAGGACAAATATTGTTTTATTTAACTTAAGTATGTAAATGGTAGACCTGGTGGCCGACTGGTTCGAGTAGTTGCCTACTACACAAAAATCGCATGTTTGAATCCCGACTGTACAAATGAGTTCTTCTAAGCTTAAGTACAGTGTATAGTCACACCATGAGATTTACGGCGAAGGAAATCTGCATACGTCTTTGAAGCAATTCAAAGGCGTAAGTTAGTCGTGCTTGAGTAACGGCGATGGACTCGCCATCTGTCACGTTGACCCTTAAAATATATCTCCAGCGGAAAGTGGGTATGGGTACTACCTATGGGTCAACCCTTTCGGGGACCTTGGTGGGAAGGTGTGAGGATATATTAACTTAAGTACAGTGAGTTGTCACACCTCGAGATTTTGTTTGAAATGTTTATTTTATTGTAGGCTTTGGAGTATGTGAAGCAGTTTGACTACGCGGTGGGCTATTTAATAATTAGTGATTACAGCCAAGTTCCTGTCAACGAGATTATATCCAAGATAAACTTGATCGACATGCAGCAGCTGATAACAGTCGCTTCCGTAAGTATACCATTATAAAGATTGTTTATAGGAACCCGTTTCGGAGATGAGTGTTAATATCTGCGACACAGTGTACAGCTACTGCATGCGTTATCCCATTTACTTACTTTTTACTTACTTACTACTGGAAGTTAGATTATGTTGGTAAATCTATAAAGCGAAAGAGCAAGTCTATAGACAACTGACGCTCTATTCTCTCTGCGTATCCCGTGAAGGCATGATGATGATTAAAGCTTTATGAGTCTTATTTCATTGCTACAAGAAACTCTTTCGTAACTTGAGTAGGCATAGGTACGACTGTATGAATGTTGTTGAAATTTCTACTCAGATGAATGCAAGTTTTCTAACGATTTTTTCCTATATCGTAGAATATGTCTAAGTTCGTCGTATTAGCGTCCCTAAAGCTTTACGCCATAGAGTTTTTTTTTAAAGGAAGAAAGAAGGTTGTGAAAAGATTCCAGCAGACAAAAACGAGCGAGCTATAACCTTGGTTATCTAAGCATCCATGGGACCGCATGATTATTTTCCTTTCAAGTAGAATAATATTTTTTTTACAAATAACTATTCTCGTGAGAACCCTTCTTGGTAACTTGACTTGATGGTGACTGAATACTGAATTTCTTCAATATTTCAGGATGGGTACGGTGTGCGAATCCAAAAAATTCTGTTTTTAACTCCGTCTAAATTGATTGATGGTTTCATCAAGCTGGTTAAACAGATATTACCGGAGAAAATAGGCAAGAGATTTCAAGTTATAAAGAGTATTGAGGAGATGCACGAATTCGTACCTAAAGAGATATTGCCACTGGAGTATGGAGGCGCCGGTAGAAGTGGCCAAGAAATACACGGTATTTGTCCTACCAATGTTATGAAAACGTGTGTCACTCAGTTATACTAGAACGGATTTGGATGAAATTTGACACAGATATAGATTTAATTATTCGTTACATTACCACAGAAGATATGTTTTAATACCAACACTACATATAGTAATTTAATATACACTATTATGCCTTTACTAAATTAAAAAAGCCGTGGTGGCCGTGTGGTTCGAGCAGTTGCCTGCGACGCAAAGGTCGCAAGTTCGAATCCCGACTGTACCAATGAGTTTTTTCTGAACTTAAGTACAGTGATTAGTCACACCACGAGCTTTACGGTGAAGGAAAACATCGAGAGGAAACCTGCATACGTTTGAGAAGAAATTCAAAGGCGTATGTATAGTTGTGCTGGAGTAACGGCGATGGACTCGCCATCTGTCACGTTGGCACCTAATATACCTCTGGCGGAAAGTGGGCGTGTGGGTATTACCTATACACCTCTGCCTACCCCTTCGGGGACCCTTTTGGGAAGGCGTGATGATATTAAATTAAGGGTATAGCCTGTAATGGTAATATTGGCTATTAACTCGATATAGTTTTTCAGTTAGAGCCACTAGCCACCAGGCTGAGTGTCTCGAGCAGTATGTTTGGACCTCAACTATACCAATGAGTCTTCCTGAACTTAAGTACAGTGATTCATTTTATTACACCGTAAAATTATACGTATATAAAATAAAACGTTGTATTATTATTTATTTTTATATAGCCATTTGTGTCCCTCTGTTGGGCAAAGGCCCCCTCTTGTCCGTCCACTCACCGCGAATGAGCGCTACCTCCGACCAATTGCTCAGGTGGATGACCAGTTCGTCCCGCCATCTTCTTCTTGGCCTTCCTTCCTAACCTTATATTTATTACTACTTAACTTTTAATTATTTTTATAACTTTTAATAATTTTTGCAGAACGTTGGATGGATGTTTTATGTTCTGAAGAGCACGTTAACTTCGTCAGAGACATGAAGAATGCTCGTATTGATGAAGTGTACAGACAAAGTGAAAATTTGAACGATCAGTACATGGGCATATCCGGAACGTTTAGGAACCTAAGTGTTGATTAGAGGATATTTAAAATATTGGATTCAACATACTTCAACAAAAAAAGGCGCACAATAAAATTAAAAAAATTAAAAAAAACATATATTTTTGTTATTTCGATTTTGTAATAATTATCGCTCTATAAACCTATATAATTTTAAGGTACATTTTAGAATCTAGGTAGGATTTTTAAGTAGGTTTAGTAGAAAAATGATCTGTACCAAAATCACAATTACCTACAAACGTTTAAAATTTTTTTGTGCGGTTTTTTGTTGATATATTTTAAATCAACTTCAATATTATTTCAAATGAGTTATAAAAAACTTACATGTACACTTCTTCTAAAAAACGTACTGAAATTATAGTTACTTAGATTTTGATACAAAATTTTTTTCAGGGATTTATTTTAGTTCTTTCTTTTACAACACTAGTACAATGTAAGATATGTTACATTGACCACAAGAACGCGGAAATTTAAAAAATCGTTTGGTAGAGTTTATCTATACTATAACGCCTTTCTTAACCTGTACTATTACATTATATTATGCATATTGCCGGTGACTATTTAATAAACTTGACCACCGGCTCATCATTTATAATAAAGTACAAATGGGTTAGTAGTTCTTCTATATTATACCTCGTACGAGTAGCTTGAGCTCCTGGACCTTTCGGAACAAACATGCACTTTTAAGTGCTAAGCAATGCAAGTAAAGGCCGCCATGTGGGACTAGGAACTTAGTAAAGGAGCTTGCTGATTCTCGAGTTAGACTAGGGTCGACTAGTGTAAGTCAAATAAAGGATTCGAACGGACTTTACGCATTGTATCGATTTTTTAAGTCTGCTAATTATTTGTACATTAGTTCATACTTTTATATATTTATATTTCAATATTTCATTATCATTATTGTTATTGTCATATACTACGTTACTTTTTATTAATAACAGTTGGCTCAAAATGTTGCATGAAATTTGAGGTTCGGTTTCCGCTTGAGAAAAAAATATTTGTGTAGAGTACAAAAAAATGTTTAGTAATAAATGTATGTATTTAATAAAGTTTAAGTCAATGTAGTTCAGTATTTTGTTTGGAATATTTTGGGAATATCAATTAAATAATTTGAAGGAATAAACTACCTATTTGTTCACATAGCCTGGTTCTCAATTGCAATTCAAATAATGTAGTTCATACTCTGTACTATTTTTGTTCCTTCGCTGTGCAAATCCGAATTATATGAACATGATCTGTCGCCGTGACCGAGGTGAGGCCCGATTCGATATGTCTTCGAATTTCCAATACATAGTATGTTTTCTGTAAAAGTTCTGAGAAAACTGGCGTTCTACTTTCTCTGTACCTTAAGCCTCGACATACGGCGTAGCTGATACAGTTCAGTTCTAGTTAAAGGATTTGGTTTGAACGCACCAAGACGATATACAATTTGCTAATTAATTCTATAATACCTTTGTACCTCATTATAAATTTAATAAACTACCGAGTTTTGTTAAAATGATAACTGACTATGATGATTAAAAAACTTTCCTGTAAATAGGTTATGACGACGCTATCTCAGGGGTCACTGAAAAGAATGCGGGTTCGATGTCCGCTAGGACGAGGAAAAAATCGTTTCGAACGTTTTAAATTGTGGAAATAATATTGACAAATTCTTAAACGATCAAATACAATATTACTAAAGCAAAATGTGTAAATATATATTTATTCTCGACGCCTTTATCTTTCGAAATAATAAATTGTGCTAAAACAATTTTGCTATAACAAATTTAACAGGAATCGCTGACAATATTTACAAGAACCCATATGAATATGTATTTTTGATAAGCCGTGGTGGCCGAGAGGTTCGAGTAGTTGCCTGCGACATAAAGGTCGCAAGTTCGAATCCCGACTGTACCAATGAATTTTTCTGTACTTAAATATAGTGATTAGTCAGACTACGAGCTTTATGTTGAATTAAAACATCGAGATGAAACCTGCATACGTCTGAGAAGCAATTCAAAGGCGTATGGTCGTGCTTGAGTAACGGCGATGGACTCGCCATCTGTCACGTTGGCATCTAAAGTATATCTCTGGCAGAAAGTGGGTGTGTGGGTACTACCAATACATCTCTGCCTACCCCTTTCGGGACCGCTTTTGGGAAGGCGTGAGGATATATTTAGGTATGTTCCAGCTTGGCACATCGTTATACGATACAAGGCTTAATAAAGTTTGTTAATGTAATCTACAAGGAGCAGACCGAACACAATATCATAGCGTTGGGTACTGTGCACATAAGCAGCTTCTTAACTTCGACGATGAAACTATATACTCATTATATACCACGCGACAAGCTGATCTTGGATCAAAACAGGGAAGAGTTTTGCAAAGCTAGTGGTTTGAATGAGACTGAGACTGTAAAGATGAAAAAAGGTATGCTGTAACTTTGCCAAAATTCCGTTGTTGTTGTGAAGTTGCCCTTTCCGGGAAGACCAGTGCTTAGTTCGTTATCTAAGGGCATGCTAAACGTGATGCAAGTATGGCTTGGAAGTACCTATAGGCTTAGAAGAGTTTTTGGTCACCGTTTTTTCTTCTGACAGGTCTCTCTTGGAAATTGTGGTGACTGTTTTACACTTAGTATGTTACGTTCGATAAGGGTTCCCTTATGTTGAACAAAATATTTTTGATGCTTTGAGTATAAGGTAAGCAGTGCACGGGTTGGAATTATAAGCATATCTCATTAGCAGTTTGGGGTTGGGGTAAGATGAAAGGTAAAACTCTTAATGTCTTAGTTCATTCAATGGCATAGATTAGCGAATTGAACAGCTATTTTCCAATAAGTGTGACATATTTTACTCATGTCTATGTTCAAGGTGAATGGCAGAACTCGTGTTAAGAATTTAGCTTGGTTAGGTTGACTAGAGATAGTTCAAGAGGTTAAAGAATAAAATGTATGCGCGTCATCGCTTACGTTTGCTTTGCATCTTTTGCTTTTTTCTTTAATACTGCAAAAGTGGCTATCACTGAACCCACTGTTAATGAGCGGTGATCGTAGCCTAGATATGCTTGTAATTTCACGGGTATCACAGGTATCATTACCTTAAACTCATAACATCAAAAATATTTATTCAACGTAAGGGAACGCTTATTGAACCATACGTACTACGTATAAAACTACAGTTACCACCATTTCCAGGAAAAGGACCTGTCGGAAGAAGAAACGGTGACCAAAACTCATCTTAATTAACATATACCTACATATATAATTTATAAAAGATTCTATAAAAGAGGAGGAATTCATTGCCTTGCATGACATCATTTGAATATTATGTGATGGTGTTTTTAATCTTATATGCACATTTAACAACACTTTTAATCTTCGCATACGATAATACCTAATGTTCGATTGTATGATAATGTATCACACAATCGAACATTTCTTGTTGTTCAAAGCGTAACATCGACAATTTTTAACGTACTCTTATCGTACGCGTTTTTTCATACAACAAGAGTAGCAAACAAACATACGGCCCACCCGATGAAAAACGTTACCGCAGCCTATTTACGCTAACAATTCCCGAAGTCTGATGAATGTGAACGAAACGAAAGAGGTATGTAAGTCTAGAGAGAACTGGCGCTCTATACTCTCTGCCTTCCCCGTTAGGGACTCGGCGTGATATCTATGTTTACAGAAGTATCACTTGCGCGTTGCCACTCTGTGTTCGGAGTTATACTGTGTTGGCAGCATAATGGGATACTCTGCTGCCAACAAAATATAACAATCCTCCCCCTACCCAAGGGGCTCATTACTGGAAACCTTATTCACTACGTAGGAACACAGCACAAAAAACTTGAGAAACAAAACCTCAAACCCAGACGTCATAATTCCAGAGTTCGAAAGAGACACGACGTGGCAGGTATCCTTATGCAACCTTGAACAAAACCGGTACCTCCGTCATGCCCTATCATATTTTTTCATAAATGTTATGCTGTGGAATATTTTTTATGTAGTTGTGTTTGACGCTTAATTATACTTGCTTTTCCGTACCATTTATTTGAACAGAATCGTTATTTAACTTTGCTTCTTTACGTAGATATTTAATGCCTTTAAAAAACCATATTCTTGGTGGGCAGATGGGCAACTTAGCTAACTAGGGACGCAAAGTGGAACACTACCTAATCTTGATCTTAATATTGTAGAAATGACTAGAAATTATCATAAGCGATCCACAGTAATATCTATCCTTCATCTTAACGCCTGGCCACAAGGGTCCCCGAAGGGGTAGGCAGAGGTGTATAGGACCCATCCACTTTCCACCAGAGATATATTTTAGGTGCCAACGTGACAGATGGAGAATCCATCGACGTTACTCAAGCACGACTATATACCTATACGCCTTTGAATTGGCAACTATTCCAACCAATCGGCCACCACGGCTGGTTTATATGTTTGTTTAAATGTGCATAATGTATCTCTTAGCTATGGCGTATTAATATTTCCTTAAGGGTTCCAATAAGAATAATAAGAAATACTCTTTGTTTTTTATTTAACACTTATCAATGGTACCATGTCTACATAACCGAATGCTCGTTGTACTATGGAAATTGCCTAATCGCTTTATTTGAATCGGTAAGCCTTTGTTAAAAGGGTGATTTACGTTCAAAATTGTCCTATACCAAGCAACAATTACAGCATGAAATCAATTAGTTTTAGCACTTGATGATCTTGAGATGATGATGATGAAAATTATCACATCCTGACAGTATATATAAACTCAGGTTTAGGTAGTCCGATTGCATTTGACAGTACTCAGTTGAAGTCTGCGGACGATTTTAAGCGATCGCAAGTTTGCACTTGATAATATAATATTGTTGGTACCTACGATGGAAAATATTAAGGCGAACAAAATTTTAAAGTTCAACGATAATCAATTGGTAGAAGTTCGTGAGGAATTTGGATATGAACGCGTTGATAAAATGAAACAAGACATTGACTTATTGGAAGAATGGATTCAAAAGCAAAATCATTTCGTTATCAAAGATTTTGGTATGTATTTATATAATAAAATATTTTTTTATACCGTAAAGGTAATAAGCGGGCACGCGGACCACCTGATGCTGAGTTGCTACCGACCCTGTAGGAATCTTTTCTTTTCTTGAGATCATAATAATAATATAATAATATATCCTCACGCCTTCCCACAAGGGTCCCCGAAGGGGTAGGCAGAGGTGTATAGGTAATACCCACACACCCACTTTCCGCCAGAGGTATATTAGGTGCCAACGTGACAGATGGCGAGTCCGTCGCCGTTACTCAAGCACGACTATACATACGCCTTTGAATTTCTTCTCAGACGTATGCAGGTTTCCTCTCGATGTTTTCCTTCACCGTAAAACTCGTGGTGTGACTAATCACTGTACTTAAGTTCAGAAAGAACTCATTGGTACAGTCGGGATTCGAACTTGCGACCTTTGCGTCGCAGGCAACTGCTCGAACCACTCGGCCACCACGGCTTCGTTGAGAGAGAGAGGCTTGAGATCATACAAGCCATATAAGCCCAAGATCAACAACAAATGCTCACAAATGCAAAAGATATAATTATTGTAAAGGTCAAACGGTTATCTGAGTACGATAAATTCCAGTCACGTGGTTCTGGTCAGATATCTTTATTTGTCATTATCCTGGTCCTTGCGTTTATTTATAAAGGTTATATTAATGTATATAATAATAATAATTTATACATCACTAACTACAGTATATCAGTAGATGTGCTCTGCGTAAATTTTTATTTTTGAAAAACATAGCTGTGCCAAATTAATTGGATATTCTACTGTGTCTTAATTTGGCACAATGTATAAATATGAGAGTTGCAAACGTTTATGAGGCTATTTGTTCCTCTTTCATGCAAAAACAACTGAACAGATTTGAATAAAATTTGGCACAGGGACAAAATATTCGCTGAATGTG
>JACCPG010006476.1:0-10607 GCA_016069955.1 Drepana arcuata | reverse complement strand
TTTGCCATAAATTTTTTCTTGCAATTAAAATAGCCTATATTAATAAGTGTAGCATTCAAATGGTGAAAGAATAAAAATCGGTCCAGGACTTTTTGAGCCAATTTCTTACAAACATACTTACATACAAATCTTTCCTCTTTATAATACCATTGGTATTAGTATTAGTAAAGCAATGGAGGTTTTGGCGTTCTAAACAGTGAGGATCTGGATGAAACGTATGTAGAAAATTGGTAGTCTGCAATAAAATGTCTAAACCTAAGTCTAAGTGTCTAAGTGTATAGGAGTTTTAATACTAGTAAATATCTACATATAGGAATATGGAGAGCCGTGGTGACTGAGAACTTCGTGTAGTCGCCTAAACAAAGTTTGCAAGTTCGAATCCCGACTGTACCTATGAGTTTTTCTGTATTCAAATACAGAGATTGATCCCACCACGAGCCCTACGATGAAGTATAACATTGGGAGGAAACCTGCATACGTCTTAGAATATATCCGAAGGCGTAAATATAGACATGTTTACGAAACGTCTGTCACTATGGCACCTAAATATCTCCGGCGTGAAGTGGGCGTTTCACTTCTGCCTACCCCTTTGGGTACCTTGTGAGAAGGCGTGAGGCTTTATATATTTATTTATACATCCTATCTGTCAACTAAAGATGTATATGTATGTATGTATAAAGTATGTAAACATGTCCTTCTCGCACTGTGGAGTATTCATGGCATTAACATATCCTGACACGGTCGTTGTTCGTAAAAAATATCCGTAACACATAATGTTGCCAATTATAGGCTCAGTAATTTACACTTACGAAATGCAGACAGTACCCAAGCATAATGAAAGCCAGAATAGGTGTGTACACAAGCCCTAATGGGCGCGTTGATCTAGCCACAAATTTAGGTTACATCAACATCTCAAATGTACAGTCACCATACATAAAAGTATATACTAATACATACGACGATATACATATTTATTTAAATAGGTATATGTATGTATATAAAATATATAGGCTATTCGAAAACTAAAGTAAAAATATTCGTGTTATTACACTAATATCTGCATTCATTCATCAATAGCATTGAATAATGCGAATATAATCGAACCTGCCACCTCAAAGATCGCAGTTGTGAAACTACCGCATACATACATACATATAATTACGGCAAGTCCCTAACGGGGTAGGCAGAGAGTATAGAGTGCCAGTTCTCTCTAGACTTACATACCTCTTTCGCTTCGTCCACATTCATCAGTCTCTTCATACATGCTCGTCGGTTTCGAGTACTCTTAACGTTCCCGTCCTTGGGCGTCCGATCGATTTGATCGAGGTAGTTGGAACGTGGTCTTCCTCTGCCTCTTCTTGCACACACTTTTTCTTTGTATATCTGTTTCGTCAATCTTTCCTCACTCATTCATTCTATGTGTCCAAACCAACGCCAACCACCAAAATCGCGTTGTGGACAGCAACTCGAGCATTCTTGCTCAGACTTTTACTGCCCATCAACGCAGACATGGCTCCATTCACCTTATTTCCGGCAGTTATCCTTCTAGAGACTACCACAATGTCAAAATTACTAAAAATCAATGAGACCGATGGGCAGCAATTGGAATGAATACTTCTAAAACTCCAACATGTCTGTAAATATTTGTAGCATGATATGAAATAAACTAATATAAGTGAAACTGAATTTAATTATGCAGGCCTGGGAGAAAAAGTTTTGCATTTCGTCGGAAATTGTGTACGGAATGACACGGAACCCTAAAAGTATTAAACTTTTTACAATATTTACCTTTTAATGCAGCTGACTGTACACCTACTGAAATTGTATTTCAACATTGGAGGAATGTAGTATACTAGACTATTTAATTTTAATACACTTAACAGGAAACGTGTTCACGTCGACACGTGATCTAGAACTAAAACTCGATAAGAAGAAAGGTTGCCTTGTACAAGGAGAAAATAAATTGAATTCGTTTGCTGACCTACACTTCCCAGACACATCTTCCCTTAAGGGTCACCGAAGGGGTGGTTATATTTTAGGTTTATAATATGTATGTAAGTAGATGCTAACGTGATACCGCGATGGTCGTCGTCATTTTAGAAGCACATATGTACTTAAATCTCTGAATTTCATCAGAAATAGAATCTGTAGTTTCCTTACGTCATTTATAAATGACTGAATTACTTAAGTAAAGGAAGAAATAAAAGCCGAGGTTAACCAAAGTAGCGGTCTTGATATTTAAAGTGACTACTTAAAAACTCAGCACCAACACATCTCTCATGGCTTAAATACCCATGTATATTATACTAGCAGTTGCCCGTGGTTTTTCCCGTTTAAATTTGACTTTAATCGTGTGTTTTATTTGAATAACACACCCTGTGTTAATCCAGCCTATACTCTATCTCTGTGCTATATGTAATCCCTAATCGCGATAAAAAACTTTCGCTTTCATAAATTTGTTAGTAGCATTGTATTTGTTTATTATATCTGCATTGGAAAAAACTGCGTCACGGTAAATTATGTGCCGTACTTGTATGGTTGCTAGACTTCGTTCTAAGCGTATATAAGTACCTCTTGGTATTGCTTCAAAGGAACTCGATCTATGTAATATCCTCTTTACAATTGACACAAGGAAACGTTTACAAATTTATTTCTCGCTTGAAGCTAAAGCGCCTGTGATCTGTCGCTGCACAGCTCTCTATATGAATGAAAACTTCCTTCTAAGAAACTTATAGAAACAACTTATACTAGTGCAAGATTTAAGCATAAGGTTACAAAAGAACTTAACGAAAATATTAACAATAATAATCTACACTACAAGATAGGATACCATAGAGAGTAAGAGGCCGGGAGGACCCGGCCTCTTACTTATGGTACTTATTTAAATAAAGGGAGCCTATCGTTATTATAGGCAGCAGTGACTGATCTAAATTACTATACAGGTACTTTCAAACAATGTATTCGGATACACAAATAAATATTTCAGATAGTTAGGGACAAATTCTCACGAGCCCAAGCTAAGCAAAGCTTGTACTATGACATCCAAGACTGAGGTATAGACACTCGTGTTCATCACATAAATATCCAGGGGGAATCATCAAAGCCGCGACCTTAAGATTCGCAGCTGTGACCTAGACCAGAAGGCCATCTGACATTTTAACCGTCAAGAAACACATTAACTCATTAGTGTTTACGTAAACGTTTCCTATCGGCTGGGATTGAACCCGTGATCCTACAATAATTACAACAGCAAGCCATTAGGTCTCTTGTGGCCATTTCGCGTTCGCATCAACGTAACTCATTAAGAATTCTTTACCTTTATTGAAGCTATCGAAATTGAGAACAGTTGTGTATATTTTGATATTTTATTTTTATGACAATAAATATTTACTTTATGTTACTTAACAGAAGACAGGATTGTTTTTACGCGTTCATGTGGTTTTATTCAAGTTAATTTAGGTTTTATTCAAGTAAACTTGAAGTCATATTATTACCCGTAAAACGACTTAAATTTAGAGAATATAGGGTTGAAAAACGTTATTCAAACATGTATACCATTTTTATATAGAACAGCATGTATTTCGTAAATAATAACCTGATATGTGTACTTTCTACTGCGACATAGTAATTGAACACCGTTGGCTATGTTCGTTTCAACATGACATATATTACTTAAATCGGTCAAAATCTAGATCAAGTAAATGTATACTTTCTGCAATGCCTTAGGTTAATTTTAAACCATTATACACCATACTAACTGTGCCTTGAAGTTTTACCCACTTTTCTAGAATTACATATCATTCGTTTGTATTTTCCTGAGTCGTGGTGGCCGAGTGTTTCGAGTAGTTGCCTGAAACACCAAGATTGTAAGTTCGTAGCCCGACTATACCAATGAGCTTTTTTTACCTTAGTAGAGTGATACGTCACACAGTGTGAATCTTTTCTTTTCTCATTTCGGGGTTTTTTTACAATAATAATTTTACTTTTTTTTATTTTGATTTATTCCATATCTTGACCAGGATTAGTTACAGTACTGATGACAATATTTGTGTCACTTGTTTAATTTGTCTAATTTGTGAATGTGAGAACATTGTAGGCTTTGTAGATTCTTAGATCTTGCTAACATTGTTATAATTATCTTGTTTTATGTATACTTTGTATAGTAAGCAGCGACCTATTGTCGGGCCTACGTTGTTCCCCCATACTTGGGTACTATTGCTGTAACGAAAAAAAAAATTGTATATGCCTAATGATTTGAAAAGAGTAACCATGGAGTTTCTTGCCGGTTCTTCTCCAAGGAAGCGACCAACCCGAACCGTGCTTCTTTTTCGACGTTTTATAAGTGCCCACCTATGGACCTATGTGAAATAAAAAGATTTTGATTTGATTGATTGATTGATTGAACTTAGTAGAGTGATACGTCACACAGTGTACCTTATTGGTACAGTCGTTCAAAATTACAAACTTTGTGTTGCAGACAACAATTCGAACCACTCGGCCAACACGGCTCTACGGCCACAAATGTATATTTTTTCAGTATTATGCTAATATTACGAATTTATACATAGTAAGTTTACTTGTGAAAGAGTGGAAAGTCTTGTCAAGGACATCTTTTAATTACGAAGTCTCAACAAGAATTATTTTATTAACTGAAAATTATTACTGAGAATACATACACATCATAATGCCGAGTCTCTAACGGAATATTTATTAAAAATAAATTCACAAATTTTTTAACATCGTACAAGGATAGGTCGTAAGGTCTCAACAAGAATTATTTTATAACCTGAAAATTATTACTGAAAATACATACATACATAGCATCACGCCGGGTCCCAAACGGAATATTAAGTAAAACAAAATTCATTAATTCTTATCGTATAAGGATAGGTCGTACTCAAAAGTCCTAAGTGGCACGTAGCTAAGGGCATCTTAGTCAGGTGCAGGTATGGTGGGGTCCTTTATTTAAAAGGCGCATACGTACGAGTCTCTAGGATTGTGAGTGTGTGCTCAGTGCTTGTTTACGTAGAAACATGTTGGTGAGTTGATTTTGTTTTGAGACTAGACTATTGTAGCGTTACTCTTTGCGTTTACCAGGAAATTAATTACTAAAATTTCTAAAGATTCCTGTTAGTATTTCCTCTTATTAAAACGTTTTGTATTATAATATAATATAATAAAATATAATCGAGAGGAAACCTGCATACGTCTGAGAAGAAATTCTAAGGCGTATGTATAGTCGTGCTTGAGTAACGGCGATGGACTCGCCATCTGTCACGTTGGCACCTAATATACCTCTGGCGGAAAGTGGGTGTGTGGGTGTTGCCTATACACCTCTGCCTACCCCTTCGGGGACCCTTGTGGGAAGGCGTGAGGATAAAAGTTTTGTATTGCCATAATAATCAAATGCATTGATCATTTATCTTATTATTTAATCTTTATTCCATATACTTAAGAATTTAAAAGTAATATATGACATGTCCAAATATTTTTTTTACGAAATACAATTTTGGTTTTACAAATATATAATATACTAGCTTATGCCCGCGGCTTCGCCCGCATGGAGTTCGAAAAAGTAGCTTTGGAAATTTCCTGCTCGAATCGGTTCAGCCGCTATGCCGTGAAAGATCATCATACATTATAAAAAAAGAATTTTGAATTTTTCAGGATAAAAAAAAAAGTTGCCTATGTCCTATTCCTAAGTATAAGGTATCACCATTTCAACTTTGAGCCAAATCGGTTCAGCCGTTTGGCCGTGAAAGAACCGCAAACATCCAAACTTACAAACTTTCTCATTTATAATATTAGTAAGATGCATTTATCTTCATTATTTACCACAAGAGTCCCGGAAGGGGTTGGTACCTGCCTCCCCCTTTTCGCCGGCTATAGGGATTATTTGGCGAGTCCGTTTTTCAAGCACGGCTATGTATAATTCATTGATTTTCTTTTCAAACTCTTCCATAAATTACTGTATTTTTTACCACATGCAGATCTTTTTCAAAATCTAATTGTAGCTTGTTATACCAGCACCAGCTGCTCTACAGGCTTAGCCTAGGAATCAGTGCATGTATTTTTATTGGAGGATATGTTTTCTGATACAGGTACTTTGAATACGTCAAGCCAAGCCAAGACAAGCCAAGACAAGAGTTTCCGAACGAATAATTTCCATGATTCCTTTCAACACTCTTTTTTGTTGTCCAGTTCCTGGTGGTTCTAGCGTGCGTGAGCTTGGCGGCAGCTGTGCCCATAGAGTATGGAGGATTGGTTGCCCACGCGCCGGTTCTTCACGCGCCCGTAGTACACGCCCCGGTGGTACACGCCGTCCACGCTGAGCCTGTCGTTAGTATTTTAACTATACACTACATCTTATAATCTTGCCTTCCAACAAGGCATCCACACCCTCACACCCTCTTTTCACCGGACTTATATTCAAGGGTGAACAGACGGCGAACTTTTTCTCAGGAAGAACATACACTCTTTGAATTCCTAAAACTAATCTTCTATTAATGTTTCTAGTCATATCCAAAATACGCGTTTAACTACGGGGTGAAAGACCCTCACACTGGTGACATCAAATCACAGCAGGAGGAGAGAGATGGTGACGTCGTCAAAGGTACTTTATTTACCTTTTAATCCAAGCCAAATAGCTTTGTAATTAGCTTAGCTTCATAATATTAAAGGTAATATATAATATAATATATCCTCACGCCTTCCACAAGGGTCCTCGAAGGGGTAGGCAGAGGTGTATAGGTAATACCCACACACCCACTTTCCGCCAGAGGTATATTAGGTGCAAACGTGATAGATGGCGAGTCCATCTCCGTTACTCAAGCACAACTATACATACGGCTTTGAATTTCTTCTCAGACATATGTAGGTTTTTTTTTTCCTCTCGATGTTTTCCTTCACCGTAAAGCTCGTGGTGACTAATCACTGTACTTAAGATCAGAAAAACTCATTGGTACAGTCGGGATTCGAACTTGCGATCATTGTGTCGCAGGCAACTGCTCTAACCACTCGGCCACCACGGCTATTAAAGGTAAACCACTCGCTATTCAACCTATTCATCAAAGATAATTGATGTTTTGTAAAAGGATATCCAATATGCGAATACGAACTTCACAAATGAAAATGCATTTACTCTTCTACAGGCAGCTACTCGCTGGTAGAGCCAGACGGCTCGACACGTACCGTGGACTACACCGCAGATGACCACAACGGTTTCAACGCGGTTGTACATAAATCAGGTCATGCTGTACATCCGGTAAATAGCTTGCATACTCACTTTAACTCTACTTTAAAGGAAATCGGTTAGACTGAATGAGGGCGTGATTGTAAAGATGAAGAAAGGCATGTTACGTTGGTTTGGACACATAGAAAGGATGAGTGAAGAAAGATTGACGAAACAGATATACAAAGCAAAAGTGTGTGCAAGAAGAGGCAGAGGAAGGCCACTTTCCAACTACCTGGATCAAATAGATTGGATTCTCAAGGACGGGAACGTTAAGAGTACTCGAAACCGACGAGCATGTATGAAGAGACTGATGAATGTGGACGAAGCGAAAGAGGTATGTAAGTCTAGAGAGAACTGGCGCTCTATACTCTCTGCCTACCCCGTTAGGGACTTGGCGTTATGATATGTATGTATGTATGTATGTATGTATGTATGGTTAGACCGTTTCCTTTAAAGCAAATAGCAGGCGCCAGTGTCTTGTACTCGTTTAGATTTTCTTTTTGACATTTGCTGTACTCTAAAATGTTCTATAATTTTAATTCAACCTACTATTTTCATAAATTTTTCAATTTAATAAATAGTTATAAAAAGAAATAAATATTCAGAATTGGTTACATAATAATTTTACCTATTTCTTATAGCGACCGTCTGTTCTAGTGGTTAGATCTCCTGACTGCGACACTTGAGGTCGCGGGTTCGAATCCCGCTGAGGGCAAATATTTGTGTGATGAACACGAGTATTTGTACCTAAGTCTTGGATGTCCTATGTATTTATGTATATCTATCTATATAAGTAAATATATCGTTGTCTAATTTCCATAACACAAGCTTTGCTTACTTTGGGACCAGGTCAATTCGTGTGGAATTGTCCTAGGTATTTATTATTATTTCAAAATAATGTCAATAATAGATATTGAAAAATTTAAGAGAGGCAGGGCATAACGGGTTTCCCGTTCGAATTTGGAGCTGCCCGACTGGAGCAGGACCTCCACCTTATAGAAGTCCGTAGCCAAATAACACAATTTTTTGTGTTGTGTTCCTACGCGGTGAATAAGGTTTCCAGTAATAAGCTCCTTGGGGAGGGGGGAGGATTGTTACATTGTGTTGGAAGCAGAGGGATTAAACCCATTATGCTGCCAACACACTGTAACTCTTCGAACACAGAGTGGCAACGCGCAAGTGATACTTCGGTATCGTGAGCGTAAATAGGCTACGGTAATCACTTTCTCACACTACTAACGTTTCCCATCAGGTGGGCCGTATGCTTGTTTGCCACTCTTGTTTTATAAAAAAAAAATTGAAAATGTTTGTGAGGATTAGCTAGTTAATAACGCTGGAAGGGCTGAACAGAATTGCATGAAATTCGGCACAGAGATAGATTATCAGCTGGAGTAACACATGAGATATGTTTTAGATCAGAAATTCTTAAATTACGCGAGTGTAACCGCGGGGTACATGTAGCGTTCTAATATTAGTAATGAATTAGTCGCATAAGTTGAATGTTAGGTAGGGTCAACATCCTGCATCCGGTAATTAAAATACGATTTTAAGTGCAATCCTTGTTGCACAACCTGTACCGTTCGGTATGTAACACCTTCCGTCTTGGTTGCAAAACCTTCGTTAGTTTGTGATTGGAAGTATTTAAACATATTTACATATATATACATATATAAGCCGTGGTGGCCGAGTGGTTCGAGCAGTTGCCTGCGACGCAAAGGTCGCAAGTTCTAATCCCGACTGTACCAATGAGTTTTTCTGATCTTAAGCACAGTGATAAGTCACACCACGAGCTTTACGGTGAAGGAAAACATCGAGAGAAAACCTACATACGTCTGAGAAGAAATTCAAAGGCGTATGTATAGCCGTGCTTGAGTAACGGCGATGGACCCGCCATCTATCACGTTGGCACCTAATATACCTCTGGCGGAAAGTGGGTGTGTGGGTATTACCTACACACCTCTGCCTACCCCTTCGGGGACCCTTGTGGAAGGCGTGGGGATATATATATATATAAATATAATTAAATCACAAATATCTGCTCCAGTCAGCGGGACCGATCTCGCGACCGCAAGCTTAGTAGTTAGACGCGGAAACTACTTAATCCGACGATTGAAAACTTAATGTTGAGCTGTCAACTCGCTTAGCTTCGATTTTATAGTCTGAAATTGATCTCATTTTATTTTACTAAGTGCGAAGCGTAAATAATGCATTAGTATGCAGTTGAATACAACGTTTAAAAAGTCTGTTAATAAAATATATTTGCTATGGATGGATACGTTGAAATTGGTGTAAAATTTTATTAGATGCGGCATTTTCTTTGTTAGTGTAGAAGTAAATAGTACAAAGCTTATTCAACATTTGTATAAGCTATATAAGAGTGCTACACTAACAATACTTAAATACAAGAATATACAAGAGTTATATAGCTGTTCTAATACCACAATACAATATAATTCATATTAGGGACCCGTTAGGAACTCGACGCGATAGTATATATGTATGTATATATAATTATAATTGTAAGTATAGTATAGTCCAATTTTACTCTCAATCATGTGAGTCGGGGTGGGACGTGCTCATATCAGTATAATAAATTTGTCGATAACAAGCTGGCTAGCCATTGCTCAAACGCGATTTCTCTACGATTATGGGCGAGCGACCGTTACTTGCGCAATGGAGGTGACTAGGCTTACCTATAAGGAAATTCTAAACGAGATTCTTGGTCAAATACGTTTTTACACCAAGTGTCAATATATCGCGCATTAGGTTATTCGGAAGGACTAATGAATACGGATTGGTTACAAATATGTAGGCTTAAACGTGATGTAAGTTATATATATAAAGCTTTGCATAATATATAAAAGTAACCACTAACAATTAGGCGAGGTGTTATTTGTACGTGATACTAATGTATTTAGAGCACCTAACAAACACCCTTACAGGGCGAACACTAGTATAAAAATACACACATACTAAATAAACTCATACATAATAAATAAATCTAATTTTAATGATAGTTTTTGGGAAAATAAACTTTCTTTATATCTATCTAGCATGTGGATTTAAAAGCCTGGTTCTCCAAAAGTTAGACCTTTATTGGGATGTTTCACTGAGTAACGGCGCACGATATATTGATTTCAGTGATGTTGTGTTTGTATTTAGCAACAAGTAGCAGTGGCGCCAGTGGCGCACTATGCGCCGGCACCAGTGGCGCACTATGCGCCGGCACCAGTGGCGCACTATGCACCGGCAACAGTGGCGCACTATGCTGCAGCACCAGTGGCGCACTATGCTGCAGCACCAGTGGCACACTATGCGCCGGCACTCGGCGTTTCTTCCTATTTACACTAAATCTACCTAAGACATGACGACA
>JACCPG010006475.1:0-13993 GCA_016069955.1 Drepana arcuata | reverse complement strand
ACCAACGTAACATGCCTTTCTTCATCTTTATAATCACGCCCTCATACACGCCAGTTGATTTGCGAATCTCTTCACTGCGTTAATATCGTTACGCCGCACATTTTTCGAAGAGATCGCATCTCAACTGCATTCGAGCTATTTTCATACTTCCTCTGACATAGTAGACAGTATTACTTAGTATGTATATATACTACAAACTTGAGGTTCTACTCACACATGTCTAAGTTAAAGTTTACAGATCCTGGCTTAACTTAAACTGGGCATTTAGGACCCTTGAGTGATCGGCGCCAACTTAACCTTAAATTAAGTAATTTGTACACTTAACTACAGTTTGGAGATTCTTACTTACGTCGTTTAAGTTGTTCAGAGAGTTAGGGTAGTATAGACTGGGCATTGATTAAATTGCACGTTTTAAATTCTATAATATTGACATTTAATGACCTTGATGACAGGAGCGCTGTGGCATTTCATGCTAGTACCATAATATTGTCACAATAATCTGTCAGCTCATACTCCAGTACCTCAGTCCAGTACAAATAATTTATGGAACATGACACTTAGCCTAAATGCAAATGACTAAATCAGATAAAATTTTCCAAATAATTGGTTTTCCAAAAAAAGAGCCGTGGTGGCCGAGTGGTTCGAGCAGTTGCCTGCGACGCAAAGGTCGCAAGTTCGAATCCCGACTGTACCAATGAGTTTTCCTAAACTTAAGTACAGTGATTAGTCACACCACGAGCTTTACGGTGAAGGAAAACATCGAGAGGAAACCTGCATGCGTCTGAGAAGAAATTCAAAGGCGTATGTATAGTCGTGCTCGAGTAACGGCGATGGACTCGCCATCTGTCACGTTGGCACCTAATATACCTCTGGCGGAAAGTGGGTGTGTGGGTAGTACCTATACACCTCTGCCTACCCCTTCGGGGACCCTTGTGGGAAGGCGTGAGGATATATTATATTATTTATATATATTATTAAATAATTGGTTAAGTAAGGTTCTTATTACATTTTTATTTGACATTAAATTAACTTTAAATTAATTATACTTTTGTTTGTTACTAAAGTCTGAGGCATTGATAATACTTAAAATTTAACTAGAAGCATTGGGATCCAAACCAATGAAACAATTGTCTAGCTTTAAGTATTAACCATGCAGTAAAAACTATTGTATATATACATTGTTAAATGTATAAACATTTATGTATATATAAATATATATATTCCTTCAACGGAGAACACACACTTTAATTTCGCAGCTTCCTATCGGTTATCGTGTCGTCCTAATTAAATTGAGCATTCACTTCTAGTACTAACTGTGCTCTATATTCAGAGTCAATTTGGTGAAGACGAATAGCAGGCCTCGAGTGGGCCGCCACTAACGACTTTCACTTCCGTTTCAGGTGCCAATCGCTCAGGACACAAGGCCGTCAGTTTTAACTGTTTACATGCTCTTCCAACATGGCATGTTGGATGGGTGCTAAGGGGAAGAGAACACTGCATATGTTTGAGAATTAATTTAATGACGTGCTTTAGAGTTGGCGACAAACTCGACGGGTGTTTTTATTTAGGTAAATGTTATTGTTTAGTTCATAAAATAAAAGCCCAAGTGACTCCTTATTTACCAGCTAGCTGCCAGTGAAAGTCCCGTCAAAATCTATATAGCCGTCAGAGAATATCCTTAACAAAATTCCATTCCATTATGCATTTAGTAAAAAGCGATTAATTTAATATAAAAACAGACACTCCAATTTTATTTATTTGTGTGATTTTATATTTCTAGCAAAACTAGTGGACCGCTTTCCACACCCCTACTGGGTAGGCAGAAGTGTTGCAATATCCTCCTTTAAAAGTGATAGATAACAAATTCGTAACCGGTTCTCACAAGATTATACATACGCCTATGAAGAACTATGCATGTATCCTGACGATGTTTTCCTTCACTCGTAGTGTGAACCACTGCATTTAGTCCAGAAACTCATTGTAACCTACCACTGGGGGTTATCATTTTCAATATTTTTCAAGCTGTTTCTCAAATTCTGCTACCCACACTTAAGCTTGACACAAAATTGTCGTCGAAGGTTGATTCAATTTGACCACTCAAAGAAAATAATCCAGCACGAAATAAGATAGGTTGACGACCTCATTAAGTGCCAGTCGGAACAAAGAACGAGTAAAGTGTATGAACACACAACACGAGTTCAAATAATGCGTCTTGGGTCGAGTAGAATAGGGATAATTGGTTGAATGTTGCTCTGATTCACATCGAATCGTGTTTCGAGTTACCGAAGTACTTGAACGATTTAGGAGAGGCTTTTTGCGTTAATAACAAAATAAGTATTTATATATGCCTACCCACAAGGGTTCCCGAAGGGGGCAGAGGTATGTAGGTAGTACCCACACACTCGTTTATCGCCGGAGTTACATTTCAGCCAATGTGACACCTAAACAGATTGGCACTTAAAATGTATATCAGGCCACCAACGCGAGTCCATCGCCTTTACTCAAGCATATCTCAAAAGTGATTTTTCCTCTGTATGTTTGGAAGGCCACGTTCCAACTACCTGGATCAAATAGATCGGACTCTAAAGGACGGGAACGTTAAGAGTACTCGAAACCGACGAGCATGTATGAAGAGACTGATGAATGTGGACGAAGCGAAAGAGGTATGTAAGTCTAGAGAGAACTGGCGCTCTATACTCTCTGCCTACCCCGTTAGGGACTTGGCGTGATGATATGTATGTATGTATGTTTTCCTTAAAGGTAAAGCTCTTGCTGTGTCTAATTAATGTACAATTACTGAACAAGTTCCGAGAAACTTATTGGTACCGTAGGGATTCAAGCTTCACAATGGTTCTGTTTGATCTGCCACGTTTTTTTCTTAATAAGGATTGATAAAACCGAAAATATTGATTGAAATGTCTTTATGAAGGCCGCAAATGGAAAGAAAGGAAAGAGAATTCGGCAGCGCTAGTAATATAATTTATATACAAGGGTAATCAATAATAAGCTGATGGATGTGGACGAAGCGAAAGAGTTATGCAAGTCTAAGAAGAATTGGCGCTCTATACTCTCTGGCTACCCTTATAGGGACTCGGCGTGATGGTATGTAATAATTCCCTTGACACACTTAAAAGGAGCCGTGGTGGCCGAGTGGTTCGAGCAGTTGCCTGCGAAGCAAAGGTCACAAGTTCGAATCCCGACTGTACCAATGGGTTTTTCTAAACTTAAGTACAGTGATTAGTCACACCACGAGCTTTACGGTGAAGGAAAACATCGAGAGGAAACCTGCATACGTCTGAGAAGAAATTCCAAAAGGCGTATGTATAGTCGTGCTTGAGTAACGGCGATGGACTCGCCATCTGTCACGTTGGCACCTAATATACCTCTGGCGGAAAGTGGGTGTGTGGGTACTACCTATACACCTCTGCCTACCCCTTCGGGGACCCTTGTGGGAAGGCGTGAGGATATATTATTATATGTTATATTATATATTATATTATATATTTAAAAATAAGAGAAAAGTAACCATCCAAAGCTTAACTTGAAACTTTGTGGAATGAGTTTGAAATAACTATAACATATTCACGCTGTATTTGGGCTCGCTTTCTCTAGTATTTGTGAGATTATAGACTATTTACTTAACCGCGGAAACAACACTACATCCCACAAAACATCTATTATTACCGATAGCATGAAAGCTCGTACATTACTTGTGTAACACACGTTGATAATTTTCATTCAAAGACGCAATCGACTGTTGTATCGAAGTTCTGTCGCCAATTAGATTTTTAGCACGAGAAAATCTTTTATACAATCTTATTCATGCAAACTAGATATTTATGTAACTTCTCGCCTGCTACAATAGCGTCTAAAGAGGTGAGCAATGACAGCGTTACTCTTTTTCTGACGGTGACATATTTAGATGCGAACGTGATAGATGGCAAGTTGAATTTCTTTTTAAACGTATATATGTTTCCTCTCAAATTTGAGGAATATTTTAAAACTTATTAAGTACAGAAAAGTCTTAGCACCATTGCGAATTTGCCAACTTGCAACCTTTTGCAATCCCTCGACCACCATGGTTCTAGTAATCCAATTTAGACACTAATGGATTTAAAATGTTTGCGATTTTAAGTCGGATGCGACGACAGACAATAATAGTCGCACCGTGAGTTTCTCACAAACGTTCGTCTCACGACGTAGCTCGTCGTGCAAATGGATGTCTATTTTGTGGGCATTGCTCTAAATCACGAGCGTAGCCATATCAAGATCGGCTCGGAAGGATGAGTCGTTGTAACGTCAGCTTTAGCGCTGCAATTTGTTTAAGGGGTTGATTTAATTATAAATCACATTGTAACGAGTCACAGTTGCTGCATTAGAGGTGATACTCACGTATTGTTGGTGACAGAACAGGCGATAGGCGGTAACCACCTGCTATTAGATGGTGTGTGACTATTTGCCACTTAAAACTTTGAGCTGTCAAATGTATATATAAAATGTCATTCATTAGAAGTATTAAAAAGGTAAATAAATACTAATACTATAAATTCTATTTCTGCATTATCTATCTTATTTATTTATTTAATATTTATGCACAATTCAAGTACAATGGTGGACTTAATGCTAAAGCATTTTCTACCAGTCAACCACCGTTGACAGGAGAAACATGGAACATGGACTATCTTCATAAATGTTCACCTAAGCTGGTGAACAGTGGTGGTTATTGACGTTCCCATTCCTGAGTGTTCGATCACGTTCTTCTCCTTATTCTTCTTCCCGACAGCATCGCATGTTTTTCTTCACTTCGCTGCACAAATAGGATCAATTATTTATTATTACTCTAAAATCGAGATAATTATAGCAATGCCAATTAGTGGACAATGCCCAGTCAAAAGTAGATTATAGAATCAATTTCGAGAGCAACAAACGAGATCGTGTAATCACACCGCGACCTGTGACCCGCTAAACAACCTTCGAGCCAGCATCGGTACGGAATGTAAACAGCGAATCATCTCCTGAGGCGCCATCTATAATTTTCCGACAATACTCTCCACGCGTCCAGAACATCTTGGTCCACCCCCACACTGCAATTTCCTCGCGAGTACCACCACTATAGTCGCTAGAGAGAGGCTGAGCAGCTCTTTCACTACCGGTTGTAAGTCCACGCTCGTTCGATCCGCGATCTATCTGGAGGTATTGCATATTTATCAACCTTTGACATGGGTAACTACGTGGAAGTAACGTCTTCATGGGCAAACAGGGTACAAAATAAACATGTTTAAGGGTTTTTGAACTCGTATCGTGAGACATGATGTGTGGTATTTGATATTGATAGGATCGGTAAAATCAAAGCGTTACTCTCGGTGTGTTTAGAGTCTATTCGATCCTAATCTAATATATATTTATATATACATTTACATAGATATTTATATGTATCCCTACATAGGTAGGTAGGGCGCCAGTTCTCTCTAGACCTACATACCTCTTTCGCTTTCCACGTCCACACTCATTCTCTTCATACGATATGATCGATATGATCGATATGATCTAGGTAGTTGGAACGTGTTCTTCCTCTGATTCTTCTAACATACACTAAACTTCATATATATATTTATAATTAATTATAGGCTGAGGTATTAATATACCTCAACTCTCAACTAAAAATATACCTCACCTCTATCTAATGATAGAGGTGAGGTATATTAATAGGTAGAGGTTATAGTATAACACCCTGTTTTCGTCGGAAAAACATTAATATGCCGAAACAAATGACAAGCCCATTTTCATTACCTACAGGTATGTAGGAAATAATGACATTAGTGTCGCGGTCGTTAAACTCTTGTGACGTCATAAATTCGGATAGACAAAGTCATATTATTTAACTAACTCCTTCTCATATACAAGTTTTCCAGTTGACTACTTGAACTTTTTGGCCACATTTTTTAAGCTCTGGTACGAGTACCAATTTCATAATACAGTATTGCTGCTACTTACTTGCGCAAAATATAAAAATTAAGCTAAAAAGTGTCTTCTGATCGATACATTAAAGCTTAGAACTGCCCGGACAAAGTATCCGTCGGGATATTATTGAAGAATTATGCTAATCGCCGTGGAATATAAACTAGATAGAAGTAATACGACAGATTGGGCGAAACAATCTATACTGGCGCAGGGCTCCGACAAGAGAAAACGGACAAGTCTTAGTTTTGAGTTCTTTTTTAAAAAAAAACGCTTTTTTTTTACTTTTTGGAATTTCTTTGTGATTAGAACAAAATAAAATAAAAATAGTCGGCTTATATTAGCCACGATAGGCTCTGCTCTTAAGCTCTGCTATTAATACGTGCCTACTTACAGTCCGTCGCATCGACATTGTGTAGTAAAATAAATATCTAAATATATCCTGACGCCTTCCTCTGACGACACCTCTGCCTACCTTTTAGGAGAACCGTAGAAAGGTTTGATCATAGATCAGCTGTGGCCCCGCGGTTTCTCCGCGTATATTTTGTTTTTTTTTTGGTACACTGGTAGTTTTTTAATGCGTAGACGGGAATAAAATGATTTACAAAATTGCAGACAATTCCGTTAAAGAAAGGCATTTATAATATATCATTGTAGGTTTTAGATTTAAGTCACAAAATACAAAAATACTTACTTATCCCATTGTCTCTCTACGTGTAGAAGGCACATCACGCATTGGCCAGTAAGTGGTATTGCCCAAGCCTGCTTGATATTCGCGAGCGTGACACGGCCGTGCCCCGCGGACCAATTTACTGTAATCGCACTACACCGATTATAGATTAACCATTTTACATTACAATTCTGGGAACTGTTCTTAAAAGAACTTGTGTGAGATTTGTTTAGATCTCGTATCGGGCGCTGTAAGCAGCTCGTGGTGGTTTAGTTTAGAGGAAATATTCTGTATGCCCATGAAAATTATAATGAACTTTAAACAGCTTAAAACAAGAATTGATTTTGTTTGACATGCAAATATGTCCTCAATAATGAACGGCATACACTTACAACCTATTAATACAATAAATGCGAATATTTGTGAGGATTTGTTATCAAGCCAAAACTACTGAACGGGGAAACCTTGAGGCATTGTTAGTAAACTATTAAAATTCCTCGAAATACGTAGTTCTACATACTATAGCTTTACCGCCTACCTAGCTATGAGCTGAATGATAATAAGTAAAAGATATATATATCCTCACGCCTTCCCACAAGGGTCCCCGAAGGGGTAGGCAGAGGTGTATAGGTAATCCCACACACCCGCTTTCTGCCAGAAATATATTTAAGGTGTCAAAATGACAGATGGCCAGTCCATCGCCGGTACTCATGCACGAATATACATACGCCTTTGAATTTCTTCTCAGACGTATGTAGGTTTCCTCTCGATGTTTTCCTTCACCGTAAAGCTCGTGGTGTGACTAATCACTGTTTTTCTGAACTAAAGTAAAAGATAAGCCAAGAAATTATTTGTTTATTCTCTTTTTTCTCCACTAAGGTGGAAAACAAACGAACGACCAATCAAACGATCCAGACCTGATGGTTAGAGGCTGCTGCCGCCTATAGACGCTTGCTACATCAGGGATCGCTCGCGCGTAGCCGACCCATGTATACATCTGTAAAAGTTTGCTAATAAACCTCACATGCTACAATTTGGGTAAATCATTTATGCGTGTACAGTTCATCACCGAACGCAATCTCCTTACGCGGGTCGTTATGACCTATTGTCTCGTATCTTTTGCCGTGATTTCATTACTATTATAAGGCAATCATAATCACGAGATGATATGGGAACACCACGCGTCGTTGCACACATATCGGTGGTTATTTAAGTCATTTTGTGTCATTAGCATACGATATATAGACGTAGCTTAGACTTAACTTATATGGGGATCTTTTTAATATATTTCTCATAGGAAAAATCGAAACACCTATGCTAGTTTATTTTATGTAAGGATTACCTGTCAGAAAAATGAGTATATTTAGAAATGTATGTCAAATGTCGCGCCAGTTCTCTTTAGACTTACATACCTCAGCCATACTATCAGCCATCTCAGCCATACCTCCTCTTACATTCCATACACCCATCCCACACTCTACACTCTACTAGCCGTGTGGCACTTTGCGTGATGGGTGGCGGTCCCCATCGTCACTCTGTGCCGGACTTTTTGCACCAGCGGCGACGGACTTCCTGTGGTCGGCGCGTCGCCTAGAGGGCAAATCCTAACAGCCGTCCATACAGACATAGAAAGAAGAATATGACAATGTGTAACATAAATTAGGTTATATAGCAATTTTTTTTATGCTTGCTGATTAGAATGAGCTCATCGATCCTATGACGTTCTGCCCCAATCTTTAGACCACCGAAGTACTTAAACGAAAAGACGTACCATAAAGGCATGTCGTTAGTAATTATGGTATTTTAGACGACACCCCGCGGGGGCGAAGTCGCTAAGAGGGAGTTGCATTTTTACAAATTGATACAAATTATTTGAGCGAGCTTCGCTTTGTTCCAACGACGCTTGTTACGACTGTGAAACGGCATTTTATTATTTTTGAAAGGCGATCGCATATTGAGGTTAAGAATCGTCGAGTTTTTTACTTTTTACCCATGTAGTCCATTCATCCTTCATTGGACCGGACTGAATGGACTACTATATATATATATATCAGACAGATATGATTAAATGAAGTGATCGTGAATCAGATATATAATACGTTCGGTTAAAACTCAAACGATTTTTTAAAGGGATTGTTGAACATGGATGAAGCGAAAGATATCTACCTCATGAAGGTTGATTTGTATGTACTTGGATGTGTAGAATAATCCGCTACCGACGAGCTAGAAGAAGCTAGCTATTTAGCTAGCCAAGCACGTTGATTGTGGTTCCTCCCCTTTATGATGAAGATCTACATGACGTTGGTCAAATATATGTGAAGGAAATAAGGAACAACTGACTATTAGCTGAATACTTTACGAATATTCCATACTCAACAATCTCTTCTAATTATTACCGGTTGCAGTAATTTTGCCGACGATAATATTGTAGGTGGTATCGTCTTTCTGCCTCAGTGTACGATGACCTTTATTTCTCATTCCTTAGACCGAGTCCGAAACATCTTATTCGCGCCCTCATAAAAGTAACTGCTTTGGCTCTTTTTATTTCAACCTCTGTACCTGTACGGCCGCAGTATTTTAATAAACCGATGCAAATTTTATCCGAAAATAAGCTCTCCTAAAGTACAATACAGCATATTTTTGTTTGTCTCCTGGAAAAATCACGTTTTGCCCACTTATATCTAGGACAAGACGATTGTGAAGGACACGAGGAATTCCAATTACTTTATTATGTACTGACGGCTCTTATATTGTGGAGGTATTCCTCTGGATGATATTGCGTAAGATCTGTTGAATTTGGGTAATTAAAGTATGGTTGAATATGACCATTCGAAATCAGGTTCCCTTTGGGAGCGTAGGTTCGCATCCCACCAACTGAGTCAACTCAGTTTTCAATCATTAGTAGATGTACCTCGCGGTTTCACCCATGTCCAATTTGATAACATTCGTGCTTTTTTTCTAGAATATATCACATGAGGTAATCTGCATAAATTTCATAGAATAGACAAATCGTTTTTGACAGCGACGGAGTTGCTATCTGTCGCGTTTTCACCAAATTCTATCTACTAAGGTGTAACTCTAGGGAGGCGTGAATATAAGTTTATTTTTGTAACAAAATTAGCAATCATAGAGTCGAATAAATTCACCAAAAGCCTTAAATGTATAAAGGCTTTCCAATCACATGGACTTACTTCCGTGATTCCATGAAATAATGTCGTTATAAAGCCAGGATTAAAAGAGTTGACGCAAAAAAATGTCGCCGCAAAATTCTTAAACGCAGTTCTGGGAAATGGGACGATTACTTCATCAAAACACACTTTAAACGTGTTACGTAAATCTAGTACGGCCCCCCGCCTTAAAGGGTGCGGGTGGACTGGGGGTCGAAGTCACCCCCGGAAATGGGGGTAAGACGATATGGAAGAACGTGAGCACCGTCAAGAAAACCCTGATTGCTTTTTTAATTAGTTTTTTTTCATTCCCCCTTTTCGCATCCTAGCAATCGTGCAAAATATATTATGTACTCGCCTGCTTTGTGTTATGTATGGCACAGACTTAGTATTGATTGATGTGTAGTTTTTGAAGTATTGGGAAGTTGAAAGTGTGTGAAAATTCTTTGAAAACACATGCCAAATATATATTCGATAACTTATCCTCACGACTTCCCACAAGGGTCCCCGAAGGGGTAGGTGTACAGGTAGTATCTACACACCCGCTTTCTGCCAGAAATATATTTAAGGTGTCAAAATGACAGGTGGCCAGTCCATCGCCGGAACTCATGCACGAATATACATACGCCTTTGAATTTCTTCTCAAATGTATGCAGGTATCCTCTCGATGTTTTCTTTCTCCGTAAAGCTCATGGTGTGACTAATCACTGTACTTAAGTCCAGAAAAACTCATAGGTACAGTCGGGATTCGAACTTGCAATCTTTGTGTTTATTTATTTGGATTTGTTACAGGCAACTTACAACAAGAACGTTTCTATTTCGAAGTGTGATTCAATTGAGAGTAATTATACAGTCCTCTCCATCAAAAGTGTAACATCAAGAGAGAAAAACACCGAGGAATGTCCATTAGTCGTTGTTAATATCGTCGCTCTAATGAGGGGAGAGTGGGCTAAATCAGAGCAGCGGTCATACCCGTGCCGGCACGTACTGGGTTATACTCAGCTCGAAAAGTATAATTGAGCTATGAATGTTAAACTGGAATTAATAAAGTAACTGCACAAATAAGACTACAACATTAGAATCATTAATGCACTTGACGTAAATAAAGAAATAAAGTTGCGGTATTTACATAGGAAGTGCATATGCACAATATTCACGGTGAATCAAAACATCTTTCTATGTAAGATGAAAATTAAAGAGGCGAAAAAGATGAAGAAATAGAAAAGAGAAGACGACGAAGAAGAAAGAAAAGGCTGTGACAACGTCCTCTTTCCAAAGGATATTTGAGGTGCCAATGTGACAGATGGTGAGTCCGTCGCCGTCGAGTATGATTCGTCTATTTTCAGTAACGCATTCAGATTCTCCTTGTGTGGTTGAATTAATAACATCCTCACGCCTTCCCACAAGGGTCCCTGAAGGGGTAGGCAGAGGTGTATAGGTAATACCCACACACCCACTTTCCGCCAGAGGTATATTAGGTGCCAACGTGACAGATGGCGAGTCCATCGCCGTTACTCAAGCACGACTATACATACGCCTTTGAATTTCTTCTCAGACGTATGCAGGTTTCCTCTCGATGTTTTCCTTCACCGTAAAGCTCGTGGTGTGACTAATCACTGTACTTAAGTTCAGAAAAACTCATTGGTACAGTCGGGATTCGAACTTGCGACCTTTGCGTCGCAGGCAACTGCTCGAACCACTACTACTTGATTACTTGAAGTACTCCACTATTACAGTGTTTGTCCTTTTTTATATATACTTCTATGTTAACCAATAGTCATGCGGCCTGATGGTCAACATTTACACATGTACAGAAGGGTATCATTCACGCATTGCTGACCCTGAAATATCATCATTTCAATATTCAAAAAGACAATCAATGAGAGATGAAACCTGTTATAGTATGTTGATAAATTTGAATTAATTATAATAATAGAAACGCTATTACGATGATGCGGCCGATATTAACATTTTTATTGCTTTTGTTTATTTATTTATCATTAGCAATGTGCCATTGCAGAATCATCAACATTATACATCTTAAAGAAGTTAAGAAGATTGTCAAAATGGGTTAACAATGTCATTGACCGCTGTCCTAAATAAATCGTAGGGGCGAGTCAATTGATAACATTGGGAAAATATCGGATTGAAAAACGGATGTCAAATAGGTGACCCTTTTGTATCACTTAGAAGAAATTGTTTTCTTAAATCTAATTAGCTGTCAGTCTATCGCTGCTGTGTATAATTTATCTTATATGAGACACACACACAAACACAGCTCACAGATTCACGCACACAGCGGGTAAGTTTTAAGACTCGAGGCGTCCCCACTAATTTATACGTTCTTTCGCTTTCATTATAATTATTATTCTTGGCAATTTATTTTCGCACACGAGGGGGCAGTGTCCCCCTGCCTCCCCTGGGGTGGACTTCTTACAAATTCCCGTTTTTCGGTGGAACTTAACGCACCCTTTCTTGGCCCTTTTTGTTTTTCATTACATTAACTTTCGAGACGGGGATAATGTTTTTTAGTGTGTGCGTGTAATTCTTTGCGCGTAATGAGCGTTTTGTATTCATTAACACGCAGACATCATATATTTTGCATGGTTGCACTATACTCACACAAGTAGATATGTATACAAACATGTGGAAGTATCTCTCCGGGTGATACAAAAACACGTCAGAGTTTTCATACATTCAACACGTTATTAAGGTTTAATTAAGAATAAAGCGGAATTTGAATCTTATGCACTCGAAGCAGTATAATGACCCACCCTCTCAAACAATTACACGCAAAGCTTACGGCACACAATCCACGCTCACATGTACACAGCATAACGAAGAAGTTCAACAAAACAAAAGCGATTACTACAGACTTCGACTACTCGAAAACAAAACGCAATTTTCTCTTAAGAAAATGAGGGAACTCTTTCTCCCCATTGAAAAATCATCAACACCCACCGCGTATGTACCTACCGCCACCCCGGGGGAAGATCTACGCCGCCGACTTGCGTACGCTTTAATTAAAAATAAAACATAAGAACGATGTAACTGGATGAGCCGAGGAGCGAAGGAAAAATGAAAGAGAAAGCCGTCCACCCCCTCCCTGGAATGGGCGAGGGGGGTAAACCGCGTGGAAGTCAGTCGCGCAGCGGCCACCGGGGGGAGCAGACCTCCCTCCACACGCTGCTGTGTCACAACGGGATGACATCACTTTTCTTGTCGCTAATGAAGAGAACGTCTTCAATGGTTGCCTTTTTATTTGCTAAAGGCTTTCACCCAAGCCATGCGCTTAAGATACTTCACATTAATTTAATTAGCTTTTTTCAAGATTCTATTCGTACCGTGTTCCACCTTCTTTTATTTCACAAAACTGGAAATTTTAAATGTATTCCGCATTGCAATTTCCATAATTCACAACTCATAAATAGTCCGTAAGATGTGACACACGAAAGAGAAGAATAACGTCTTGCAAAACAAAACGTACAAGTCGCAGTCTAGACATTTTAATTTTCCTATCTCTGGCACAGAAGGCATCGACAGATCTCTTTTCATTAGTCTTCGCCGCACATGTGGAGGGAAACCTTTGATGTAGACATCGTTAGTAATAGCACTAATAGTGTTATGCTTCTACGTCGCTAAAGACTACTCATTATTGAACATACTTTGAAATATTCCTTGGTTATTCAATGAAAGACGTTGACAGCGATATTTTCTGCTTTCAAGGGTTTACATGATCTAACTGCTTATAAGAATATTAAAATGCCAATATTTTTAATGAATGCACAATGTTGCCATGCCAAAGGCCGGGTGGAATTGTATTTTGACAATTATAACACTGGACATATATGTATGTATGAGGTATGTAAGGCTAGAGAGAACTGGCGCTCTATAATCTCTGCCTACCCCATTGGGGACTCGTCGTTATGATATGTATGTATAAGATATGTATTATATACATAAAAACAAGAATGCACAAGCATTTGTATAACGCAAGTGAAACCGCGAGGCATACCATGTTTGCCATAAAGTATACGGTAGCTAGGTCATATTTATTAAGATAAATACTTAAAATTGTGCGGGGTTGACTTTCAATCTTGCTGAGAAGAATATTCGCTAAAGTTCAAAGTATTTGCGGGTTGCTTGGTCTGTGCTTGAAGCAATTTTAAATTAAGTGGTCTTATTAAGTATTTAATAT
>JACCPG010006473.1:0-30935 GCA_016069955.1 Drepana arcuata | reverse complement strand
TACGAAAGGAACTCTGGGACATGTTGCCTGGATATGGAGTGAGCAGTTCCCTACTGCATGCCGTGAAATCACTCTATAGTGATAGCGAGGCGTGCGTTAGGGTTAACGGTGAGATGTCACCCTGGTTTGATGTGAAGTCGGGGGTCAAACAAGGGTGTATCATATCTGCCTGGCTGTTCATTATATATCTAGATAACTGTCTGAGAGCACTAAGAACGAACGGATGTGGAGTGAAAATGGGAAACTTAGTGGTCAACTGCCTATTATACGCCGATGATGCGGTTTTACTGGCGTCATCAGAGGGCGAACTGCAGTCACTACTTACCATAATGAAAGAAGAATGTGAAAAGAAGGGGCTGCGCCTAAACGCTGGCAAGACTAAGGTTCTGGTATTCGAAAGAGATGAACAAGTGACCGAGTGTGCTATATCGGTAAATGGGCAAATTCTAGAGCAAGTGAATGAATTTGTATATCTTGGAAGCATGTTCACACGAGATGGAAAGTATGAAAGAGATATTGAAAGAAGGATAACTGCCGGAAATAAGGTGAATGGAGCCATGTCGGCGTTGATGGGCAGCAAAAGTCTGAGCAAGAATGCTCGAGTTGCTGTCCACAACGCGATATTGATACCTACCTTGTTGTATGGCAGCGAATCCTGGGTATGTCAGAGGAAGTATGAAAATAGCTTGAATGCAGTCGAGATGCGATCTCTTCGGAAAATGTGCGGCGTCACGATATTAGATCGGATCCGCAATGAAGAGATTCGCAAATCAACTAGCGTGAATGAGGGCGTGATTGTAAAGATGAAGAAAGGCATGTTGCGTTGGTTTGGACACATAGAAAGGATGAGTGAAGAAAGATTGACGAAACAGATATACAAAGCAAAAGTGTGTGCAAGAAGAGGCAGAGAAAGGCCACGTTCCAACTACCTGGATCAAATAGATCGGACTCTGAAGGACGGGAACGTTAAGAGTACTCAAAACCGACGAGCATGTATGAAGAGACTGATGAATGTGGACGAAGCGAAAGAGGTATGTAAGTCTAGAGAGAACTGGCGCTCTATACTCTCTGCCTACCCCGTTAGGGACTTGGCGTGATTCAAGTTCGAATCCCGATCGTACCAATGAGCTTTCTGTACTTAAGTACAGTGTTTAGTCACACCACGTGCTTTACCAATACACCTCTACCTCTTCGGGGGCCCTTGAAGGTAGGCGTGAAATAAAGAAATACCTAGTAACGATACACCACGTCAGATATTTAAGTAAATATTTTGCAGGAAAATAGACCCTGCGTGTCAATGTAACAGTTCGCGAGCGTATTATCTATGTATATTTAAATTCAATACAGTAGTGTCATAACGGAAATTAGTTTATTTCGAAACGGAGACCTATTCAAACTTGCTGCGTATTAAGCAAATTAAAGTAAAAGATCAGCCATTGAGGTTTAGTCGTTCGAATCACCACCTACAACGCAAAGATTACAATTTCGAATCCCGAGTGTACCAACGAGATTTTTGTGAACTTTAGTACAGTGATTTATCACATCACAAGTTTCTTGAGACTCTTCATGTTGAGGAAACTGTAAAAAGAGAAAATATTTCAAGACGTATATTTAGAGTCACTTGTTAAACATCAACGGACTCGCCATCTATCACGTTAGCACCTACAAATATTGCCAGCAGAAAGCGGGTGTTGTTACACTTCTCGTTACTCGTACCCTTGTGGAAAGGCGTGAACGTATATTTACTAACAAAATTTAAGTAGTTTAATATTTAATCAATACCGTACCTAAGTGACAGGCATTAATCGACTCTACAGTAATTCATTATTATCTATCAACAATAATTGTCAACAGTAGGTAAATATGTTTAATAATAGCTTACCTTTTACTAAATTACAATCATAATGTATTACATCGCACAACACAGCCACTCTTTATTTACTTTAGAATCAACGTTTATAAGAACATCAACAATTCGCGAAATAACATTTTACATGGATGATAATTATTTAAGCTACTTTGAAGTTAGACGAACAGACAACACGTTAGATAATTCAACAATAAATATAGCGAACAAGTTATATATAACGATTAAATATTATTCAAAATTTTTGCACTTTTCATAAGCAAGGACCCGGGAGCGCCTGTTGAATTTGTAAACGCAACATGTTTGCATTTAGTAATTAATTGCGAACACTTTATGGGTAGGCGTTAGGAGTGTTGTGAAAGGATTATAGATGCAACGGTTTGAAGATAGTCGTGTCAGTCTGTCATAATTTACTATAGTTTGATTTTTTAGGAGTGCATACAGCATGCAAGGTGTCGGTTTGCAGACGGCGGCACCCCGACTGCCGGGGTGCCGGGGTCGGCACCTGTAGCTGGATCGACCGTCGCGCGCGTGCGTGCCCTTGATGACGTACAAGACATCCCATAGACCTTCATATTGGCTCGACCTGGGAATATAATATCCTTATACATACCCCTCAAGTATATTGGGCTTGTAATATATTTGGTAAAAGTTAAAACTTGTTATTTTGATGTAAGTATCGCTGTGGGAATCGATCCAACTAAGTATTAAATTATTGTGCCCGATAAATTTTGAAGTGAGACAATTTTATATTGGTGTGTTCTTAAGGCTGTGGATGTTCAGTGAGACGCAGTTTCCGCGGCAATAAAGCCTCCCCGTAGCTTTTACACGCACCGTGAACTTCCAGCCACCTTGTATCTCTGTGCCATCTCTACCTACCTACATACCTATTCTAATGCCTATGTTCACTCCAAATTAATTGTATTTATGGTTCTTTGAAAGGTGTGAAATAATACATTTACTACGGTAATATGTTCCTTTTACTCCTCCGTACAAATTAAATAAGAAAATAAAATTATATTAGCAGGGCACACGCTTCATAAAATTCTATTAGTCTGGGTAATAACAGTGTTGCTCTACTGCTTGATACAATGTACTATGTCTTGGTCTTATGTAGACTAATAAAATCTAATAAGAATTTAAACAAATCTATCCTGGAAGACTAGAGAGAAATTAAGCTATAATTCATCTACCCCATAGGGGACAGGGCATGATGTTGTTTAGGTACCTCTGTATAAAATGTATATACAATTAGGCAGGTACCTGTATGGGTACTCAATTTCACAATCCACACGAAAATTTAATAAATTATGCCTAGATGAATTAGATTTTAATATTAATGCTTTATAGATAAAAATAAAACTATGGGAAGGCATCGAAAGTGCATTTAAAATATGATTGCATTTAAATATAAAAGTATGTATCATTATATTTACGTAGCACCTGAGCACATTGCTAATTCTTCATCCGATTCATAACCATGCATATAATACCTATTATAAATAAATAATCAAACATATTCATAGACTTTTACGACCATTAGTTGACCTAACATTTCGATAGGTGAATCGAAAAATGTACTTAAAATACATAAATATAAACTAAAAATAAAATTAAAAATGTTTTTGTAACATTAAAAGTAGTTTTTTTTTTTTTTTTTTTTTTTTTTTTATACCACTTGGGTGGCAAACAAGCATGCGGTCCGCCTGATGGTAAGCGGTTACCGCCGCCTATGGACGCTTGCAACACCAGGGTATCACTCGCGCGTTGCCGACCCTGCAGGAATCTTTTCACACCCTTCTTGAAGAACTCCATGCTGTACTCTCCAGGGAAAACCTCAACGGGGAGCTCATTCCACAGCCTGAGCGTTCGCGGAAGAAAACTCCTTTGGAAGCGCACAGTGCGAGACCTTTGTGGTTCCAAGGTATGGGGATGAATTCCCCGTCGATGGTGAGAGGTGCGGTGGTAGAAGGTGGAAGTGGGCATCATGTCGAACAATTCTGCTGAACACTCCCCGTTATGCAAGCGGTAGAACACACACAGGGAGGCAAAGTCTCTCCTCAGACTTAGTGATTCCAAGCCGCTTGTGAGCAAAGGATCATCGACAATTCTGGCGGCGCGTTTCTGAACCGCGTCAAAAGGCCCTAGCTGGTATCCAGGGGCTCCAGCCCACAGGTGGCAGCAGTACTCCATATGTGGCCGAACTTGCGACTTATAAAGTTGCAGCCTTTGTGAAGATGTGAAGTACTGCTTGGCTCTGTTGAGCACACCGAGCTTCCTCGACGCCAGCTTAGCCTTGTCCTCTAAATGACCACGGAACTGAACGTCGCCAGAAATATCGACCCCAAGGATCCTAATGCTCTCCGAGATGTTCGGGGGAGTGTTCTGGAATTGTGGAGCCACAGCGAATGGAGTTTTTTTAGCAGTGAACGCACACACTTGTGTCTTAGTGGGGTTGAAGTGGACTAGGTTTAGTCGACCCCAATCGGAGACACTGCGAAGTGTACTCTCGATTTCAGACACAAGTCGTTCGCGACTTTCCTCCACAGTGGAACGGGGGAGATTAGCACGGCCCGTGTAGTAAGTGTCCCCAGTGCTGTCGTCTGCATAGCAATGAATGCCTTCAATAGAAAGCATGTCATTAATATGCAGAAGAAACGGAGTCGGGGACAACACAGAGCCTTGCGGGACTCCAGCATTAATGTCCATGCTTTCGGAGCAGCTACCGTCAACGACGGCTCTTATGCATCTGCTGGACAGAAAGCTGGCGACCCATTTGCATAATCCCTCTGTCAGTCCGTAGGATGGAAGCTTCGATAGAAGACCGCGATGCCAGACCCGATCGGACGCTTTCGCCACATCCAAGCTAACAGCTAATGCCTCACCTTGACTTTCATTGGCGAGTGACCAACGGTGCGTGAGATATACTAGAAGGTCACCCGTTGAGCGACTGTGGCGGAAGCCATACTGTTGGTCACTCAACAAACCGTGACCCTCTAGATATCGCAGGAGTTGCGTGTTAATCACTCGCTCCATAATTTTAGAGGAGGGAGGTGATGGCGATCGGCCTGTAATTTGATGGGTCTGATCTATCGCCCTTTTTGGGCACTGGGTGCACGTGGGCGGTCTTCCACGAAGTTGGGACTTTTTGGGTGGAGTAGGAAAGCGCGAATAGGCGCGTCAAAACAGAACACAATTCAGGAGCATACTGCTTAAGCACCACTGCCGGAATACCGTCTGGCCCGCTCGACTTATGGACGTCCAGAGACAGCATCTCCCGCCGGACCTCCCGTTGGGTTATGCTTATCTCCGGCATAGAGTTCTCACACCGCAAGATAGTTGGCGGTCTGGCGCCTCCGTCATCCATAGTCGAGTTCGAGGCAAAGAGAGAGCCCAATAGATCCGCTTTCTCTTTGGCACTGTGGGCGAAGTTACCATCCGGCTTACGGAGTGGTGGTAGGGACGACTGGCAAAAGTTTCCCTCAGCAGCCTTGGCAAGGGACCAAAAAGCACGGCTGCCAGAAGGGTAGCTAGCGAGTTTCTCACCAATTCTGCTGACGAAATCGAATTTCGCCCTGGCAATCGCTCGCTTACAGTGCCTCGAGGCAGCATTAACTTTCCGCTTTGCATCAGATATGTTGGGGTCCAGATTGGATCGAGCCGTGGTCCACGCCTCATACAAGGCTTGCTTAGATAATTTAGCTTCCTTGCAGGGCTTATTAAACCACGGCGGTTTCTTTACCCCTGTAGCTACTAGCGAGTTTGGAATGTAGCATTCCATTCCCGCCAGTATCGTCTCAGTGACGGCTGCTGCACAGGGGTCTGGATCTTCTGATGCGAAGCAGATCTGCCTCCACGGGTACGATGCGTAAAACTCACGCAATCCATCCCAGTCTGCTGCCTTGTAGTGCCACATGCGCCGCCGCCCCGGAGGTCGGGGCACTTCGGCCTTTGCGCACGGCACTTGCGTGCGGACCAGACAGTGGTCGGATGTGCCAAGCGGCGCACCCACCGAGATGGAATAGCTGTCCGGTCGCGTGGTCAGCAGAAGGTCCAGTAAGGAGCTTGTATGGCTCTCGATATCAGGTATTCTGGTTGGTTGCTGTACCAGCTGCGAGAAGCCATAAGCCAGGGCAAGCTCGTAAGCAGCACTCCCCGCGCAGTCAGTGGACCGAGAACCAAGCCACTCAACATGGTGAGCGTTAAAATCTCCTAAAACCACCAACTCCGCGGAGGGGTACTGCTCAAGTACTTTGCATATTATAGTGCAAGTGCATATTATAGTTTGCAAGTTATAAAGCAGCAGGATTTAATTTTTTTTTATTATTAAAAGATACTTTTAAAAACTAGTTGATTGTAATAAACTTGTGTATATCTATGTTAAAGTACGACTTAATTTATAAATTGGCAGCACAGCACTTTCAATGTCAACACGTACGCGTCAAAAATAATATTTTCTTGAAAGTGCCTAACATTCGCGCGATAAACAATTAATTGAGGCTAATTTCAATAACAAATCGAAATTATTTGTGTCGTCTCCGTGCATCGAGTGGACACCAAATCTTTACAGTTATATTAGAAGCCGTTCAGTGTACTTGCAAAACAATACCGCCCGGCGAATTTAAGTGATGTTTTGAGTTTTAATATTTCGCTAGTGCCGTCGCTTTTTTAATAGAACTAGAGTTATGGCATCTGGTTCTAAAAATGATATTGTTAATAGATTGCTTAACGTAAGACTGGAAGATGGGGGCGGCGGGGATGAGCTCCCGCCGCAAAACATGCTTCCCTCGAACCAGCTCTCGAGGCAAATGGGTCTCGCCAATGACGAGGAAATGGGCCAATCCGTGGATGTGGTGCCATCCTCTTCGGCCATAGAAAATCTTCAGCTTACTAACAACTCAGGTGGGCGTCTACATAACTGGCAAGCAACGAAAACTACTGTAAAAGAACGACTATCATTTCTCTTTAATAATGAAATTCTGTGCGACGTTCACTTCATTGTAGGCAAAGAGGCCAATCAGCAAGTGATTCCAGCCCACAAGTTTGTGCTATCAGTGGGCAGTGCTGTGTTTGACGCAATGTTTAATGGAGTACTAGCTACCAAATCTGATGAAGTTGAGCTGCCCGATGTAGAGCCCGCTGCATTCCTTCATCTGTTAAAGTTCCTGTATTCTGATGAAGTTAGAATCGGCCCAGAGAGTGTTATGACAACATTGTATACGGCTAAGAAGTATGCCGTAGCTGCACTAGAGGAGCACTGTGTAGACTTCTTAAAAAGTAACTTGGGAACAGATAATGCATTCTTGCTATTAACGCAAGCTCGTTTGTTTGACGAGCCTCAACTGGCAGCCCTCTGCTTAGAGATGATAGATAAGAATACAGCTGATGCATTGAATGCAGAAGGCTTCACTGACATTGATCAGGACACTTTAAATGCTGTTCTAGAGAGGTAAGTTTCACTTAAATAATCTGTCATTGTTGTTGTCATAATTTTTTCATTAAACTACCTCATTGACTGACAGCTATACATACATACTATCAGATTGTTGTATTGCATGTGACCTATTTCTATTTCAGTTGCTCATAAGTCAACACTAGTAGTTGAAGGACAAGGTTAGATTTTGCCTAGGTTATGTATATAATACATACATATAATCACGCCTCTTTCCCGTGGGGGTAGGCAGAGACCACTTCTTTCCACTTGCTACTATCCTTACATACTACTTTCGCTTCGTCCACTTTCATTAACCTCTTCATACATGCTCTTCGGTTTAGGGTACTCTTGACCTGACCTTTTTTCAAGACGTCCCTAATTTGGTCTAGAAACGTCCGCCTAGGTCTACCCCTTCCAACACTTTTAAGCAAGTCACCCATAGAGCAACATACATATTTCTGCCTTTATAATATTAGAGCTTTGAATCTTTTGGGATTCAAATGTAGGCTGTGTTAATCCTGGGTATATGCCATCACCATTTCAACATTCAGCCAAATAGGCTCAGCTGTTTTGCCCTGAATGAGCAACAGTTTCTTTTCAATAAAAAGTATCCTATGTTACATAAATACCTCCAAGAATAAGTGTACAAAGTTTCATGACGATCAGTTAAGTAGTTTTTACGTGAAAGTGTAACAAACAAACTTACATTCACATTTATAATATTAGTAAGGATATATTTTTACGACATAGGTGTAGAAAATGCACCAGTTGCATCACATCATTTGGACACTGAAATATGGTAATGTCAAGTACTTGAAAACTGTCCGCATGTATGAAGATACCGATGAATGATAACGCAAAAGAAGTCTGTAAGTCTAGAGGGAATTGCTGCTCTACTCTCTCTATGATTGTGAGAAACTTGGCATAATGATATGGGGAGGGGGAGGATTGTTACATTGTGTTGAAAGCAGAGGGATTAAACCCATTATCCTGCCAACACACTATAACTCTCCGACCACAGAGTGGTAACGTGCAAGTGATACTTCGGTATCGTGAGTGTAAATAGGCTACGGTAACCGTTTCCCATCAGGTGGGCCGTATGTTTGTTTGCCACTCTTGTTGTATAAAAAAAAAAAAATTATGATGGTGTTCTTAAAGACACCACAGTGCATGCCTATAAGAACACCATGGCATGGGCTCTTGACACCAAGCTAATGTAGATCTGACTTCTAATCTAATGTTGACAGGTGTCATCCATCACTTTTAGACAAAGCTTTTTATGTTTTCCAAAGTGGAACATGCATCCATAACAATATAGGATTTGGCAATTGCTCAGAACATAATGACTTGCAAAAATTTTGCTTATTAAAATATATTCTCATGCTTCATCTTTGAATCTTTTTGCCATAAAGATCCAAATTACACATGTGACATCCTACCAGACAATATTATATTTATTTTTGTATACTTATTGACTCATAATAAAGTTATTATAAGAATATATTTGTAAGCCTTAAACGTAAGCAAATAATAATGACAATAAACGAAATAATATTCATAATTTCAGAGACACACTCCGCATAAGGGAAGCAAAGATCTTTGCAGCAGTTCTTCGTTGGTCAGAAGCAGAGTGCATTAGGAGACAGCTTCCGGTCACACCCACCAATCAGCGAATGGTTTTGGGTCGCGCTTTCAACGCCATTCGATTTCCCCTGATGTCAGTTGAAGAGTTCGCTATGGGGCCAGCTCAGAGCGGATTGCTGGATGATAGAGAAATTGTCCAACTTTTCCTTTATTTCACGGTCAACCCTAAGCCAAATGTAGGGTTCTTGGACACCCCTAGGTGTTGTATGACCGGCAAAGAGCTAACTGTCAATAGATTTCCCCAAACTGAATCTCGTTGGGGATACAGCGGAACCACAGACAGAATTCGGTTCACAGTCGACCAGAGGATTTTTGTGGTTGGTTTTGGACTCTATGGTTCGTATTTTGGACCTACTGAGTATGAAGTTCATTTGCAGGTAAGGTTTCATTAAAAACAAAAAATGTGTTTTTAAGTAGACTTAGAATTAAGTTGAAACTTCACTGGCATTGTTAGTTCGCGGTAGTGTACTTCAATTTGGACTTTCTATGGTTCAGTGTTGAGCTCAGATAGTGTTACCAGCCTGCGATTCATTGGGTATGTTGTGCAAGAAAAGTATTTATCGGAAATTTCTAACGTAACAAAAACCCGGGCGAAATCTATAACACAATCGGACCTTTTACAACAAAAGACAGTTCCGGCTAGATCATTTAGTAAATACGTCATATCTTCACGCCTTCTCACAGGGGTCCCCGAAGGAGAAGGCAGAGGTGTGTAAGTAATACTCACACACTCACTTTCCACCGGAGATATATATTCTAGGTGCCAACGGGACAGATGGTGAGTCCATAGCCGTTACCCAAGCACTACTATACATACGTCTTTTTGTTAGGTTTTCTGTCGATGTTTTCCTTCACCGTAAAGCTCGTGGTGTGATAAATCACTGAGTTTTTTTTTCACAACTCAAATAAATATTTCATGTATGGATACCAAACATTTTTTTCTACGGTTCCAGATAATTCACCTAGCAACCAAGAAAGTATGCGGCTCCAACACGACGACGTTCTGCTGTGACGGCACCGATGACACCTTCCGGGCCATGTTCAAGGAGCCGGTGGAGATACTGCCCAACACCTCGTACATCGCTAGCGCCAAACTTAAGGTACACTGATAACTATGGAGCGTAATTAAAGATTATGTTCCTCAGAGCAGTGGTTTATTGCTAACTAGTTGTCCCGCCCAGCTTCGCCCTTATGAAAAAAAGTAATTTGCTGAAACACGACCGCAGCGCCACCCATCGGGTCCAATTGTGAATTTAAACCATTCTCGAATCCACCTGAAGGCACACAGAAAATTTCATTACAATAGGTCCAGCGGTTTACGATTTCATAAAGGACATATAGAAAAACATTAATTTTATATATATAGATGGGGCGCGTATTTGAGATTTTGAATAAAAGTCCGCCAGGCCAAAACACACTGACAGCTGTCATAGGCTGACACTTGACATATCATGCACTCACAGATTTAAAACATTGTATACAGGGTCACAGGGACTACTTATTGAACGTCAAATTTAAATTAGTCTTACCGTGCCTCGTGGTTTCGCCCGATTAAAATCAGGTTTCTATCGTAGATCTTATTCTGGTATGTAACAAAACTATCGCCGTTTCTCCAGCATGACTACATACGTTTAAAGACATCATGAGGGAAGCTGCATAGATTTCCTCTCTTACACCCCTTGAGTGACTCCGTGTAATGATATGTATGTATTCATTCATCGATTAGGATAATTGAAATTAGTTTGAGGATTAAGTTTCTCGTGATAGCATCTCCAGTGTCAAATATCGTTTCCTTCTTAATATAAATGTGTCTGCTCCCCAGGGCACTGATTCCTACTACGGCACCAAAGGACTTCGGCGAGTGACAGTCGACTGCAATAACGGCGAAAAGGTTGTGTTCCAATTCTCTTATGCGGCTGGTAATAACAACGGCACCTCAGTCGAGGACGGGCAGATACCCGCCATTATATTCTATATTTAAAAAATTATGTATCTTGCAACATTGCTTTGAGGCAAAGTGGTTAAAAAAAATCTAAGAAAATTAAAAAAATCTTCTTGTCAAAAAAGGATGCCACGATTTGGAATTCATTAATACGTGATTAATCTGGAGTAGTCAAATTAACAGGTTGTAAAATATTGCTCTTCCATAGATTTATAAGTTGAATGTGTTTTTTTTTGTTTGGCCGGTAATTTTATCTGTGGTATATTATGTTCTTCTTACTGCCAGATTTCCGAACACATCGACATGAATTTCACAAATTTGTCACAATATCCATTTTAGGATCATTTATGGTAAAAAAAAAACAGTGTGGGAAATACCCATCTTGGAAATGTCTCGTAATACAATAAAAAAAAGTTACGGACCTAAAAAATCTAGGTTTAGCTTAAATATTTAGTAATAACATGATTTTGAACGTTTCAAACATTCGAATGATTTAAAAAACCGCAATTACTAAATATTTCAAGAGACCAAATTTTAATATTAAAAAACTAAATTTTTTCCTGTTTATATGCTATTTTTGTACATTGAAATTGCTTGACTTAGTGAACGTGATTGTATGAACATATCAATTTGAAGCAAACGAATACCAGAACAATAAATGCATTGATATGCTATTAAAACGCCAAAACTGCTAAAAAAATGTATTTTAATTAGTAAGTCGTAAATTTAACCAAAAAAATATTACTATAGGTAGGTTTTTGTGCGTAATATTTATGTCAGTATAAAATGAGTAAAAATAAATACTAGGAGATCATGTCGAGGTTCCAGCCAAAAGTAGATCTATTCCTGATTCCTTTGCTGTTTAATCTAATCCAATATTGTTAGCTGAAGAGTTTGTATGTTTGAACGCGCTAATCTCAGCAACAGGAGGCATAGAGGATATTGAGCGATATTATTCTAGCAAACTTGCGCTAAATCTACTTTCATTCACTTATTTCTTCCTAGCTGCGCCCCGAACACCGATATATTAGACTTCTCCACTCACATGGGTAGTACAATGATATTATATAGCCCAAAGCCTTCATCAATAAACGCGAATCAAATGTAAACATATTTTTTCCGTCGATATATTAAATCGATAAAGTAGTTCCTGACATTGGCGCGTTCAAACAGACAAACTCTTCGCTTTTACATCAAGTAGGTAGATTTTAAAATTCTCTGTTTCAACTCACTATTTCTTTATTATCTCTTAAAATATCTATTTAATTAATTAGTTAAGCGATGGCGGCGGATTCGCCAGCTGTCACGTTCGCACCTAAAATATATCTGGCGGAAAGTGGGTGTGTGGGTCCTCCTCCTCGCGTCGTTCTCCTCAATGCTGAGGGTCGTGACCTCCCCTATGAATCACTTTTTCTCTGATAGTGTTGCACCATCGGGATCTGTTCTCAGCAGCGCGTATCGCATCTTGGACTCTGGTATCGAGAGTGGTGCGGACTTGGTCGGACCACCGTATCGGGCTTCGCCCTTGTGGCCTTTTACCCTCAATCTTGCCAGTAATAATTATTTTTTCTAAATTATCACTACTTTTACGGGCTATATGACCGAAATACTCATGGACTCGTTGGAGACAGATAGAGGAGAGCCTGGTAGTGACGTTGAGTTCCTTGAGTATAGACGCGTTCGTTCGCTTCGCCGTCCATGGAATCCGTAACATTCTTCTCCAGCACCACATCTCAAAAGCTTCCACATGTCTGCGGTCATTCGCTTTGAGCGTCCACGGTTCTGCTCCATACATGAATATGGAAAATATAAGACTCCTAGTTAGTCTCATCTTAGTCTTGTTTCTAATCTTTCTATCCTTCCAAATTCCTGAGAGCTGGCTCATCGCATTCTTAGCCATACAAATCCCAGGTATATGAAGTTCTTTACTATTTCAAGATTTAATGTCCCAGTGAGCTCAAGTCTGTTGTTACGGTCTACCACCATGATCTTTGTCTTATCTGTGTTTATTTGTGTGTGTGGGTACTACCTATATATGTCTGGCGGAAAGTGCCTACTACCTATACACTTCTGCCTATCCTTTGGGGGAAGGCGTGAGGATATATTATTTTATAATAGTTTTGCCAAGTTGTGCACGTGTCTGGTCTAACCATATAACACAGACTTGACATCATTTATTCTTCGCACACGCCACTTATTAAGTCCAAGCTGATTTACATCTGTCCGTCTATAACATCACGCCGAGTCCCTCGAGGGGTGGGCAAGGAGTGTAGATCGCAATTTTCTAGACTTATAGACCTCTTGCGCTTAATCAACGTCAATATCTAACCATAGATCTGCTGATGAACTGGTTACCTACGCGTAAAGTATTTTTGTAACACAAAGCGAAATTCGAACTGGTTTGGGACATTAGGTGTAGTACGATATATTGTATGCAATAAATAAATGATAATGTTTTGAATTAATTGTGCAACCAAAGTGAATTTAGCTATAAAAATAAAGCTATAGGTATTAGAACCAACGTAGGTGTCATATCATTAGATATTCATCGACAAATTCATATTGCCAGTTTGTAGACATCGTGCTATTCGCACAGGTGGGATCGAACTGAGCCTTCGTTAAACGAAGAGTGATACCTCTGGTGTTGCAAGCGGCGGTGGCCGCTTTCCATCATGAAGTCGTAAACAAAATCGCTACCGTTTAATTGGAAATATTCGTGATACAGATACTTGAAAAGCCGTGTAGTGTAGTGTTAGTGGTGTTTGGACGAAATAGTTCAGGGACACGGTGAATAGCGGTTACCGCCTATGGACGTTTCCAATACCAGGGTTGTCACTGGCGGGTTATTAACCCTGAAGGAATCTTTTATCCATTTACATCATCCTTCTTGAAGATCTCCAAGCTGTTCCTTCATATATATTATTAATAATAATATTCCTAAGGTACTTTACCATGGTGTGCTATTGTCATAATGACTCGTGAGTGAGAAAGATTGCTTTCGAATCCCGACCGTACCAATATGTTTTTTCTCAACTCAAGTACAGTGATTAGTCACAACCATGAGCTTTACGGTGAAATATGCTTACGTTTGAGAGGAAATTCAAAGTATAGTCGTGATTTAGAAACGGCGACAGACTCGACGTCTGTTAAGTTGGCACTGAAATGTTATTTACTAAAATAGGGTATTATTACACCTCTGTCTACCCCTTTGGGGACCCTTGTGGAAGACGTGAAGACCATGACATAAATATTAGAAAGGATGAGTGAAGAAAGATTGACGAAACGGATGTACAAAGCGAAAGTTTGTGTGGCAGAGGAAGACCACGTTACAACTACCGATCGGACGCTCAAGAACGGGAATGTCAAGAGTACTCGAAATCGGTAAGCAAGAGACTGATGAATGTGGACGAAGTGAAAGAGATTTGCAAGTGTAGAGAGCTCTACTCTCTCTGCCTACCCACTGAGGGACGGCGTGATATGTATGTAACAACTGTCCTTTTCCAATAAGTCCGTGTGTGGAATGTGGTAAAGAAAGCAGTGCTTAAATTGAACTAGGCCTGCAAAACGAATAGCACTGGCACTATACCTATTTAAATGTATTTAGATTTAAATAATAAAAATAGTAAGTAGTTTCCACCTATTTATCTGAGGCTTGAGTGTTGCCCGATTCATGTAAAAAAATATTATGCTGGGCATCGTATCAGCTGTCTTGTCATGTGTTTCATGAAATAAGATATAAAACTTTTTATTTACACGCTTTATATTAGCTTCACCTGTATGTTTGTAACCGACTTCTTTGGGCGCGATTTTGACCCACTTTAAACGGCCAGATTTCGTTCAAACTTTGTAGATTTATCGAGGACCGATGACAATACACTAATAACTAAAAAGTAGAAAATAAATAATCGTTTAAAATAAACTAAAAACACGCTTTTTATAGAAAACCGAACTAAAAAATAGAAAATAAATTTAGATAATATTTTAAAAAGCGTGGGGTGCTTTTTAAGATATTATCGAAATAACGAAAATATTTGATATCAGATCAGTGATCAGTAACGAATTTAGACTCGGTTAGGTACATATAAAAAATATATGTAACATTTAGCTCCGTAAAAATAATGAATCACTTAATCAATACTTATTGAAATCTATTAACGAAAACCGCATTAAAATCGGAATAAAAAATGGATTATGACATTGAATATGTATGTTTTATTCCAAAAAGAAATCTACAAATTAAATAAAATTTTATGCGGGTGAAATCACGAAATCACACTGTTTGTTAATCACATAACCAAGTCGTGATATTATGCCTATCACAAGTTTATATGACATGCCGTTTACGTATTAGTGATAGCTTCGCGAAATAAAATTCGTGTTTGAGACTTTTTTACATGAATCAGGCTTGTGGGTACAGAACACTGTCAAATATGTATATTTTTGTAAAGTAAAAGTAATCAGGATGTATACTTTTTGAAAGTTTATTTACACACACGAATGCACGTTCAAGAACGTAGTCACACCGGTTTGACAAACGAATAGCACCTCTGCTACTCCTAAGGTGTCGTCCACTTATTACGTCAGGACCGAAAACCGAAAAAGATGACGTGTTTAATGGACGACACCTAAGGGTAAGTGATGTTAAATAATCAATAAAATTCGTAGTGAGTTCTAGATAACGACGCGTTCAATCAAACCCTTCTGTTTATTTAGTTTGCTGTATGTCTGTGTGTGTAAATAATATTTTAGTGGTATAGATAGTGCCATCCATGAAGACGCGCCCCACTATTCTTCCCTATAGTTTATAGATTATTAAGTGTGCAACCTTCCACTAATGTTTGAATATTATCGGCTATAAGTGCATACTCACACTACAATTAATACACTCGGAGTCATACTCTCCGCATCCCGCGATCCCCTCGACTAGAAATTGGTGGGGCGCGTCTTCGTCGATGGCACTATCTAGAAATGCCATTGCCCAGAAGTGGACTGTGATAGTTTCGCGGTGTGTTAGAAATAGAAGACGAGGCAGCCGGATTTCAATAAGGATTATTTAAACCCATAATCGGTTAATTAATAGGTTGGTAAATTCTTTGAGTAAGATAGTTTTCTTACTAAGATTTCCTTTTAAATGTAAATTATGTTTTAAATTAAACGTTCATCGTACAAACAGGTCATAGCTGCATCTATTTTAGTCATTTGATTTTGTAACTTTTATCCGGAGACATAAGATTCGAAGTCGTAAATCGAATTAAATATTCTTAGGTAGTTTTAATTTGTAAATAACTTAGACATATTCGTTCCTATTCTTTCACAAATAAGGGGTTTTGATGTCGAAAATGTATCTTATATATTGTTTAATACTAGGTGCCAAAAGTATCCCGGTGTTAAGTTCAAGCGAGTATTAAATAGATTTTCAAATTATTTACCTAATCATGTAATCAAATGTACCATTTTATACGAAACATGTCGTATTTCACGGCTAGTGCCACAACTGCCTTGGAAACGTTTGGTTAAGAATTTGAATCAGTTAAAAACGCAATATTTCCATGCTGGTATTTTAAACCGGTACTTGTCTAGTCAAATTCTTACGTGTGTAGTCTTTTATCTTAAACGGAACTAAAAAAAAAATGTAGCATCAAAAAAATCGCCTTACAGGAAATTGATGTTTAGGTTGTGCGTGATAAAATTGTTATTTGTTTGGCTCGTGGGCGAGGTCAGCAGGAATTGTACTGTTTAAATAATTCCTAAGTGTAAGATATGTATTTTTAAACAAAATGTTTTGTATAGAGGAACCGATGTTGGACTAGATGTCGCAATAATATTATTGATAAACTATTTTATTCGTGTTTTATTTAACTTATATAATGCCTTTTTATAGTATTGCCAGCCGTCGATCACCGTCACCATCTATTAAGGTAGGTAATTAAATAAAAGAGCCGTGGTAGCCAAGTTGGCAAGGTCGAATCGAGAAAAACTCATCGACACACGATGAGTTTTTCTACCTATAGTGATTAGTCACACCGAGAGTTTTATGGTGAATGAAAACATCGAGAGGAAACCAGCATACATTTAAAAAAGATTTATTCATAGTCCTCGTGTGAGCATCTTTCTAGTTTCTTTGCAAATCAGATGCGCCCTAAGCCTAGCCCCACAGGGGTTATCTTTTGCTAAGTAGCTCAGCAAAGAAGTCCTCGGATGGCTGCTTATTGGTCTAGTGATAGCCATTAAGCAGAAGACATTCCTGGAAGTCAAGCTACGAGAGACAATTAAAACCTCAATTCTGTGGACTATAAATATGTATTTAAAGAAACAATATTTATTACATGATTTGGAAAACGACACATACGAAAAATATACAGAGTATAGGGTCGGCAAAGCGCGAGCGATTCCCTTGGTGTAATAAGTATAGACTTAATAGGCAGTTAGGCAGTACCCTCTTACCGTCAGGCAGACCGCATGCTAGTTCGACACCTACGTCGTATAAAAAAAAAAAACAAATGTCAAACTGACAGGTGTCGTTACGAGCAACCCATCGCGTTTTGCCACTCCATGTGTTTCTGTGCTAAATTCTTGGACACCGGCTTTGTCTTCTCTATAGCAGTCAGGATGTCCGATATATCTAATCGGTCTTTTTTGCTATGTTGATTGTCTGTGACAAAAAAAAACACTTTAATTCATCGCAATATAAATAACGTCCATTTCACGCCTTCCCTTTGTGAGCTTAAGGTATGTAGATAATTCTATCATCAAATTTTTTACGGAAGTACCTTTGTGGAAAGAAAATGCGATTTATATGAAAATGTAAGTTTTGTATACACACCAAAGATAATAAATCTTAAAAAGACGATAAAAGTTATATAGCGGAACCAATAGACACAATTCAATGACAAACTACTAGAACGATAGTAGGTAGCTCCGGGTGGTTATTGGTACGAATCAAACTAAACGGCTTGAATTTAATTTGTTTGCAAATACAGCAGGTACTCAGTACCTACCTAGGAGTAACCGCAGCTAAACTATAAAGTTCTTCAAGAATGGTGTGAAAAGATTCCTGAAGGGTCAAATGTTTACTTTCATAAGCGGCAAGTTTATTAGCAACCTTTGTGGTAGAAAAAAAAGTAAACCAATGATCCGCTGAAGATCATACTCACTCTTGCCCATGTGCGGTAGCATCTTCCTCACATTGGACATGAGCGCCTCCTTGCAGACCAGCTTGATGTCACTCCCCGAGTATCCCTCGGTCTTTACAGCCAGCTCTTTAAAGTCCACCTTCGGATAGAGCTCAATGATCTTCGAGTCCAGGTATTTCTCGAACAGCTCAGTTCGAGTCTTAAGATCTGGGAGAGGTATGTAGATGCGCTTCTCCAGCCGACGCAGCATTGCCGGGTCTATTTCCCTGAAAATACATACATATCATCAGGCTGAGTTCCTAATGGGGTAGGCAGAGAGAACAGCGTCAGTTCTCTCTAGACTTCATACCTCTTTAGCTTCGATCACATTCATCAGTCATAAATGCTCGTCGGTATCGAGTACTCTTGACGTTCCCATGCTTGAGTGGGAACGTCAAGAGTAGGGGCTTCGACACAAGAGAGCTTTAAATTTCGGCTCAAACGTATGCAGGATACGTAACCATGATGTTCTTCGCCGTTAAAAAGGGATAACTGTAGATTCTACTACGCTTCTACGTCGGTTTCGAGTACTCTTGACGTTCCCGTCCTTTAGAGTCCGTACGATTAGCAATATGTATATAATCCGTGTTTATACGTAGGCTAACATACAAGTACGAAAGTATTTTTAACTTGTATTGATGACCAGCAAGATGGTAGTCGTAGTAAATGGTCACCGAACAAAATCAACGTCTTAAACCCCGGATGGGACATCTCGACACTTTTTAAGACTAGCATCCCTTACCATGGCATATTGGAGTTAGCCAACCTTACCATGGCATATTGGAGTTAGCCAACAGGAAGACAATGCCCCCTCTCCCCCCGATGCCGTCCAGCTCCGTGAGCAGCTGGGATTTGAGCCTCCTGGAGGCCTCGTGCTCTCCGGGGGCCGACCGCTCTGAGGCCAGTGTCTCCACCTCATCCACGAAAATAATGGACGGCGAGTAGTACGAAGCCAGCTCGAATAGCACCTGGGGAGTGGGGAGAGACCAATTTTATTAAGGTGGGCCTGGGGAGTGGGGAGAGACCAATTTTATTAAGGTGGGCCTGGGGAGTGGGGAGAGACCAATTTTATTAAGGTGGGCCTGGGGGGTGGGGAGAGACCAATTTTATTAAGGTGGGCCTGGGGGGTGGGGAGAGACCAATTTTATTAAGGTGGGCCTGGGGAGTGGGGAGAGACCAATTTTATTAAGGTGGGCCTGGGGAGTGGGGAGAGACCAATTTTATTAAGGTGGGCCTGGGGAGTGGGGAGAGACCAATTTTATTAAGGTGGGGTTGTTGAGAGTAATTACAACCTATTTATTCTTACTATACTAATGCATTACATTTGTTTTATTAATAAATAATATTTATTGAATGGGCTCCGAAACTACTGGACCGATTTGAAAAATTCTTTCACCATTGGAAAGCTACAATCACCCTGAGTGATATAGGCTATATTTTCTTTTGTAATAAAAAAAATATGTCCACCCATGAGAAACCGGGACGGACCGCTAGTGAATAGATAACTTTTTATTGGTAGGATTTTAGCTGTCTTAAATTCCTGCGCGATGTTTACGGGCGGTTTTGTTCGGTAGAGCTTCAACTTTTTGAAGTCCATGAATGTATGGTTCTGTTCTTTATCGATATAATTATAATGTAAATGAAAGTTTTATCGATATTATAATCGGTTTGTATGTATGTATTATTATTGCGTCGCATGGGAAGAAGTCATCTTTATTTTATTCGTTTCAAATATGAAATGCAGTAAGAACGTAATCAGATCCAACTTAGATCAAATCGATCGGACATATCAGGGTGGGAACGTCAAGAGATTAAAAACCAGCGAACATGTGTGAGGAGAATGATGAATGTGGACGGAGCGAAAGAAGTGCGAGTATGTAGACAAAACTGGCGCTCACATACATCCATACGCACGTCTTTCTTTAGAGAAGACAGAAGAGTACAAAATAAACCGACCTTAACAATCTTCTCGGACTCCCCGCGCCACTTGTTAACTATGGTGCTGCAGGAGACGTTGAAGAACGTGCAGCTGCTCTCGGCGGCCACCGCGCGCGCCAGCATGGTCTTGCCCGTGCCGGGGGCGCCGTGCAGGAGCACCCCTCGCCACGGCTCCAGGAGCCCCGTGAACACTTCTGGGTACCTGCACAATACAGGTACATGTACCTATGGACCTTTTTTTTTTTTATACAACAAGAGTGGCAAACAAGCATACGGCCCACCTAATGGGAAACGGTTACCGTAGCCTATTTACGCTCACGATACCGAAGTATCACTTGCGTGTTGCCACTCTGTGTTCGGAGTGTTATAGTGTGTTGGCAGCATAAGGTTTAATCCCTCTGCTTCCAACACATTGTAACAATCCTCCCCCTCCCCAAGGAGCTCATTACTGGAAACCTTATTCACCGCGTAGGAACACAACACAATAGATTGTGTTATTTGGCTACGGACTTCTATAAGGTGGAGGTCCTGCCCCAGTCGGGCAGCTCCAAATTCGAACGGGAAACCCGTTATGCCCTACCTCTCTTAAATTATTATTTTGTTCTACACTATCGCATTGGGGAAACCTGTAATGATAGATGTTAGTCTGTCCGAATAAGTAAAAAAAAAATTTAAGAGAGGTAGGGCATAACGGGTTTCCCGTTCGAATTTGGAGCTGCCCGACTGGGGCAGGACCTCCACCTTAAAGAAGTCCGTAGCCAAATATTTTTTTATGTTGTGTCTTACGCGGTGAATAAGGTTTCCAGTAATGAGCTCCTTGGGGAGGGGGGTGGATTGTTATATTGTGTTGGCAGTAGAGAATTAGTCCCATTATGCTGCCAACACAGTATATCTCTCCGAACACAGAGTGGCAACGCGCAAGTGATACTACGGTATTTTATGTGTAAATAGGCTCTGGTAACCGATTGTTTGCCACTCTTGTTGTATAAAAAAATACACTTAAAGAGCTAAAACATATTGCATGCCTTGTTAAATCGCAAAAACCAAAACAAAAGAACGCCTCCCCAGGGATGGCCAAGGATCCCTCCAGAGGGATAGCCAGATATTTAGTGCCCAACCAACTTTCCGCCCAAATACGATAAAAAAGTATAATCTAATATATGAAGGCACACAAGGCAACTGGCGTTAATAACAGTGCGATTGTAAAGGCGTGGTGGCCGAGTGGTTCGAGCAGTTGCCTGCGACACAAAGATCGCAAGTTCGAATCCCGACTATACCGATGAGTTTTTCTGAACTTAAGTACAGTGATTAGTCACACCACGAGCTTTACGGTGAAGGAAAACATCGTGAGGAAACCTGCATACGTCTGAGAAGAAATTCAAAGGCGTATGTATAGTCGTGCTTGAGTAACGGCGATGGACTCGCCATCTGTCACGTTAGCACCTAATATACCTCTGGCGGAAAGTGGGTGTGTGGGTATTACCCATACACCTCTGCCTACCCCTTCGGGGACCCTTGTAGGAAGGAGTGAGGATTGTAAAGATAAAGAAACTTAAGTGCGAAAGTGTGGAAGAAGTGGCAGAGGAAGACCTTGCTCTTAGTACCTAGATCAAATCTATCCGATACTCAAGGATGGGAACGTCAAGAGTACTCGAAACCGACGCGCATGTATGAAGAGAATGATGAATGTGGATGAAGCGTCTGACACAAGGAACACTTATTGAACGTCACATACTCAATAAATAATAAGGATACCACCGTTTACAAGAAAAAAACCTGCCAGGGGAAGAAACGGAAAAACAAACTCGGTTTTCCTTTTTAACACTTGTTGCCTTTTACGTAGGGGTATAAAAAGATTAAACTTACATATAAACTCTGTACAAGAGGAGCAATTAATTAACATGCATGGCCATCATTCAAATAATCTGATGTTGTATCATAATGTACGTAGGTATAACATACCTCACAGGATAAACGACAGACTCCATGAGCAGATTTTTTGCAAAAGTGAGGCCTTTAATGTCATCCCACGTGATGTCTGAGGATCTGATGATGTCCTGGTACAGCAGCTCGACCAGGTGCCTTTTATCGGGTGTAGTGTTACTCAAATACCCGGCTAGAGGCTTGCGCTCTATAGCTGGTATTGAGAGTTCTGTCTTCTCGTTAGATTCTTCGTCTTCCTGCAATAATTTTACAAAATAATAAGTATGAAACTTAACCTCCGTAAATGCCCATTCATTAGAAAACATTGTCTATTCCATCCATTGTAAACTCGTGGTGTGACTGGACGCACGTATAACATATATATCCTCACGCCATCCCACAAGGGTCCCCGAAGGGGTAGGCAGAGGTGTATAGGTACGACTCGCACACCCACTTTCAGCCAGAGATATATTTAAGATGCCAACGTGACAGATGACGAGTCCATCGCCGTTACTCAAGCACGACTATAGATCAGGGCCGGATCTAGGGGGGGGCAAGCCGGGGCCTATGCCCCGGGCGGCAAGTTCAGGGGGGCGGCAAATTCACACGTCCAGGCGTTCCAGACATTACCCGTAACAAACAGACCGACAGACAAATAGAGTTTAAAAATATGTTTTGATATATGTATGTGCTAAATGCTAAATATATATACTATAAATCATCACGCTAAGTCCCTAACGGGGTAGGCAGAGAGTATAGAGCGCCAGTTCTCTCTAGACTTGCATACCTCTTTCGCTTCGCCCACATTCATCAGTCTCTTCATACATGCTCGTCGGTTTCGAGTACTCTTGACGATCCCGTCCTTGAGCGTCAGATCGATTTGATCGAGGTAGTTGGAACGTGGTCTTCCTCTGCCTCTTCTCGCATACACTTTTGCTTGCATATCTGTTTCGTCAATCTTTCTTCACTCATCCATTCTATATGTCCAAACCAACGTAACATGCTTTTCTTCATCTTTACAATCACACCCTCATTCACTCCAGTTGATTTGCGGATTAATTGCGGATTCGATCTAAAATCGTGACCCCGCACATTTTTCGAAGAGACTGCATATCAACTGCTGCCAGGATTTGCCGCCATACAATAAAGTAGGCACCAACATCGCATTGTGGAACTCGGGCATTCTTGCTGAGACTGTTGCTGCCCATCAACGCCGACACGGCGACACGGAATGGGGCCACATTCACCTTATTACCGGCAGTTATCCTTCTTTCAATATCTTTTTCATACTTTCCATCTCATGTGAACATGCTTCCTAGGTATACAAATTCACTAGGTCACTTGTTCATCTCTTTCGAATGCCAGAGCCTTAGTATTGCCAGCGTTTAGGCGCAGCCGCTTCTTTCTTCCACATTCTTCTTTCATTATGGTAACTAGTGACTGCAGTTCGCCCTCTGATGACTCCAGTAAAACTGCGCCATCGGCGTATAGTAGGCAGTTGACCACAAAGTTTCCCATTTTCACTCCACTCACTCCATATCCAGGCAACACGTCCCAGAGTTCCTTTCGTAAGACTATCAAATGCCTTCTCTAAGTCGACGAAAGTGCAGAAAAACTTTTGGTTATTATCCAAAAACTTTTCCGCGATTCGAGAAGGTTTGATCCATATATCCTCTTCTTGGTCTAAATCCACCTTGGGATTCCCAGAGAAACATATCTGATCGCTCTTGCATTCTGATCGTCAGGATCTTCGTGTACACTTTGTAGCTAAGCTGACCAAGCTGATAGCTCTATAGTTTGAGCAGTCTAATCGTGATCCCTTTCCTTTATAGAAAGGCACAATGACTGCTCGCCTCCAGTCGTCCGCAACATCACCCATTTCCCAGCACAGGTTACATAGCAAGTAGATGACGTCTCAGACCGCTGGTCCACCGTACTTGATCATCTCAGCTGTCATCTCATCCTTTCACGCTGCTTTTCCACATTTCAGACTTTTGATCGCTCTTACAATCGCTCCCATACTTATTTTATCCGCTAAAGGATCCTCGCTAGATTCTGTTGGAGGCAGATCTATGAGTAGATCAGCGGCATCATCATCATACATATCTTTGTAAAATTCACCCCATCGCCTGAGGACGTCTGTTTTGTCTGTCAGTATGTCATTGTCCTTAGAAAGAATCACATTCATCCTGCTACTAGCTGTGACACAACTTCTGGACTTCTTAACTACCCCCAAAAAGTTTTGCGTTGTCCTTGAAATTGTGTGCCAGTTTTTCGTCTACATTCATTAGAAACCTTTCACGCTCCTGTGCTATTATTTCTATCGTGCGAATTTTTAGCAATCGATATCTTTCTTTCGACTTTCATACTTTCACTTGAGCTGGACATAGGTAAATTGTCTTGCCTTCCATCCTTCTTCTTTTTAACTTCTTCTTTACTTCATCATCCCACCAACCATCGCAACTTTTGGTTGTCCGCCCTTTCGAAATGCCACAAACCTCTTTCGCGGTGCATAATATGCTGGACTTAAGGAACTGCCAACAAACATCGACACTCACAAACACATCTGTCGGTGGACAGGCTAGCTGTTCAGATACCCTTTCTTGATATCTGTCTCTAATAGCCTCTTGAAGCCTGCGATGCGGTCTGCGACTGCAGAATGCATTTAGTAAAACGCGGTTTTTTAAATATGTAAACAGACACTGTTAAAACACACTAAAGGTAAAAAAAATGTTAGTGCGCGGGGGCGGCATTTTTTAGTTTTTGCCCCACCTAAAAAAAATTGAAGATCCGGGGCTGCTATAGATACGCATTTGAATTACTTATGAGACGTATGCAGGTTCCCTCTGGATGTTTTCCTTCACCTCAAAAGCTCGTGGTGTGACTCACTGTACTTCAGTTTAGAAAAACTCATTGGTATAGTCTGCATTCGACCTAGCAATCTCTGTGTTGCAGGAATTCGAACCACTCGGCCTTTATACTCCACCATACCTAACAGATTCTCACATTTATAATACCAGTAGGACTTAGAAAGATTGAAGGTACGCACCTTGCACAGGCGTGTTATTGTAAACGTAGGTGGCAAAGTCTCATCTCTCTCACACATTATTTCGGAGCGGTCAGGCTTGGCGCGGCGAGTGGTGGGCCGGCGGGTCGCCGGGCGATCTTCAACTTTGCGGCAGAACTGAGGCTGCTTGTTGAAACGGATCAGGTAGTAGCTGCAGTAATCCTGGACAGCAGGAACGAGACGCGTACAGTCGGGGTAAATTCGACATTTGCTTGCACCAGGGCAATTATCAGTCGTCATTGGTAGAATTTTTAAGCCATATTATCTGGCTCTATCTCTGTGCCAAACTACATCCAATTCTGTTCCGCAGTACAAGCTTGATTGAGTAACAAACCTTCGCACAAACTTTCGCATTAATGCCAATATTATAAAGATGATGACTCTGTTCGTTTGTGTGTCTGTTTGAACACGCTAATCTCAGAAAGCACTAATCTGATTAGAAAAAATATTTAAGTATAAGATAGCCGGTTCATTGAAAAATATATAGGCTATGTAACATCTCGCTACGGCCAATAGCAGTAGAGCAACAATGGAAAATGTTGCATGTTATGTTTTCCAGAAAAATACTATTTTACGCGGTTGAAACGCATGTTACATATCCGGACACCCACCGTACATATGCACACCTGACGGTGATTGTGCAATAAGGGATGGGACATTATAAATTCGATCACCCACGAAGCGCGGCGCCTTTTGTCTTCCTAACATCGGAACAATCGGACACCCCTTAGTAACTAAGTAATTGTAGGCGCCTTTTGTCTTCCTAACATCGGAACAATCGGACACCCCTTAGTAACTAAGTAATTGTAGGCGCCTTTTGTCTGCCTAACATCGGAACAATCGGACACCCCTTAGTAACTAAGTAATTGTAGGCGCCTTTTGTCTTCCTAATATCGGACCAATCGGACACCCCTTAGTAACTAAGTAATCGTATAATAAGTGTCGTAGAATTAAGTACATTTTGTGGAAGTGAAATAAACACTTAAAAAATCTAAACGGTTTTTTTTGAGATCCTCCGATGTGCATCCTGTAATTCGCAGAACGTAACTTGTGTATTATATCAGTGGGATACGACACGGTGACCTACAATACTAACGCCATAAAAACGTTGCAAGTTGTAACCTTATATAACAGGCCAGTACGGCGTCTCCTGTCCGGCGCGTGGCGCCTCGCCGTCTGACTCGACTTGGGCAACTATCCGATTATTTTATTGTCTGATGTGATGTATCTACCGATGATCTATACGTGTTTACGTGAAGCCCAAAGCTACCGAAAACTTCTTACACTCAAATAGCGCCTTTTGTTTGAATCAACACTTATTACACTACAAATCTTCACGCGTCACCAATATTTAAAATATAAGTATTTTTAAGGGCTGTTCGAGTACTCTTAACCTTTCTCTCATTGAATGTCCAATGTCGGTTTGATTACGTAGATCAAATCGATCGGATGTTCAGGTTGAAATTAAATAATGTATTTGCCAGAGAACACGGTTAATTACACAACGTCAATAAAAATACTTTATTAACTAACAATAAACAATATTTACAAAAAACAATTGTAACTAACTTCTTACAGATAAAATATTTGTGAGGAAAATGAGTAATAAAATTTAATGCGCAGTTGAAACTGGTGAGCGAATCTAGTATTTCAACAAAATTGAACCGCTATCCCAGTTTATGTTGGGCAGTGTATTTAATATCTTGGGACAGTTTGACACTGTAGCTACAAAATTTCCTGCACTAATTGGCGATTATTTACTGCGATGACACGTTCGCGACAATAATGGCGTCGCACAAGCTATAACTGTTAAAAAAACTTATGACATGTAATAATACTTTGGTTTCCGCATCTATTTCTGTAGCTTTTACTGATACCTACAAGCATACGTTAGAGACGATATTCAAAGACGTTTGTATAGTGGTACTTGGGCTAGAGACAGAGGGTATTGTGACACTACAGATTACGCATTTGGAGATCTTTGTGGCAAGGCGTGAAGAAAATAAATGACATCTAAATATACTTCTCATCAGAAAAATCGAAACAACTTGCTGCAATTTTTGTTTTGTAAGGATTACCAGAAAAATCTGTATATTTAGGAATATATGTTAAATGAGACTGATGAATGTGGACGAAGCGAAAGAGGTATGTAAGTCTAGAGAGAACTGGCGCTCTATACTCTCTGTCTACCCCGTTAGGGACTTGGCGTGATGATATGATGATGATAAGTCAAATGTAATTTTTCTAATAATACTTACAAAACTTACAGTGATTAGTCACACCACGAGCTTTACGTTGAAGGAAAACATCGAGAGGAAACCTGCATACGTCTGAGAAGAAATTCAAAGGCGTATGTAGAGTCGTGCTTGAATAACGGCGATTGACTCGCCATCTGTCACGTTGGCACCTAATATACCTCTGGCGGAAAGTGGGTGTGTGTGTATTACCTATATACATCTCTGCCTCTGAGTATTACCTATACCTTCTCTATCTGCTTACCCCTTCGCGGACCCTTGTGGGAAGGCGTGAGGATATATTATTATATTATATTATGTATACGATTTCGATATATCTGATGAGCAGTGTATTAAGCTAGGTGTTTACTTATGTTTGCTAAAAATATATGTAATAACTCGTTACAAAAACACATTAGTTAGTAAATGTATGGCATGGCAACGCAATAATGGCTGAAAACATCCGTGTTTCCCTTTGAGAAAGGTGAGGTATATTCACGAGAGCTCAAGAGTTGGCCGCGAGCCAACTTGTCACTCCATTTTGTCTCAACTTGGTCAACTGGAGAAAAAGTAAATACTTGGGTATGCACATTGCACAACATTATTATTACTACAACTAACACATATATCACTAAACGGCACAACGGAATACGATAAAATTTGGCAAAGAGATTATTATGAAATTCAATTGTTTATTGCCGAATTATTATTATATGAAGCCGTGGTGGCCGAGTGGTTCGAGCAGTTGCCTGCGACGCAAAGGTCGCAAGTTCGAATCCCGACTGTACCAATGAGTTTTTCTGAACTTAAGTACAGTGATTAGCCACACCACGAGCTTTACGGTGAAGGAAAACATCGAGAGGAAACCTGCATACGTCTGAGAAGAAATTCAAAGGCGTATGTATAGTCGTGCTCGAGGAACGGCGATGGACTCGCCATCTGTCACGTTGGCACCTAATATACCTCTGGCGGAAAGTGGGTGTGTGGGTACTGCCTATACACCTCTGCCTACCCCTTCGGGGACCCTTGTGGGAAGGCGTGAGGATATATTATTATAATTGTTTATTGCCTTACCATGTACATCGCATAGGTAGAGATCGCGCGGCGTGAGTTTGGCTTTGACCTTCGGGTGGAGGGGATTACTGCGCATGGGTACTGTCACGCACACAATAATTGTGTATACATCTTTTTATAACACCTTGGTCAAAATTATCAATATTGGTAACGGGTTTAGCTCTGGGACGTTTTTTTCCAGGTGTTCTGAAAGTAATTAGCAAATCGGAACTCTTGGCTTGACTTGCGATATTTTTTACAGTGCCAATTGAAGTCTTAGTGGCCTCCGATGTCCGCTTTTGAATTAGAGCTAATTTACTGACTACACAATTTAATTTAGAAATAGTTTCCGTTTTTATTACCTGCATAGTCTGTATAGTTTGGTTATTCTCCGACTGACTGAGTAAAGTAGCAACTTCCTCAATCTGACTTCGAATTTGCTTCAATGAATCGATACATTCGTCAGCTTCTTTCTTTAAAAGCAATTCACGTCATATATCATTTTCCGTGCTTGCCTTTTTAAAACAATGTTTTTTTTACGCATTTTCAAATCACTTTTTAATATTTAACAAAAAAAGAACTTAACTGACAAACTTAAACAAACAAACTCAACAAATAATAACAATCGACAACAATAAACAATTAACGAAAATAGCAATTCACTTGTGAACGTTATTGTACAACAGGAGTGCGCGGTACGTCGTATCGGTGCGAGAGGCCGGGAACGACTGGAGCGCCAATCAGAGCACCACGTGCGCCTACACACCCGCCCCGCACCCCGCTAATTGCCCGTTGATACCCAATTTCTGATTTCTGCGCAATAGCGGTCAAAGCCAAACTCTTACCGCGCGAGCTGTACAACTTTCTTAATATATATAAATTACGTGTCACGTTGTCTGTCCGTGATGGACTCATAAACTACTTAAGCGATTTCAATCAAATTTGCACACCGTATGCAGTTTGATCCAACTCAAAAATTAGGATATCTTACATCACAATTGGAGCTGATAGGTGGCGCTGCGATCGTGTTTCAGGAAGTTTAACCTTTTCACCCGGGCGAAGCTGGCTGGGCTTCGCTTGGGTGAAAAAGTTACATTGCCCGTAACATGATCGCAGCGCCACCTATCTGTTAGAATCGTTTGGAGCTAATAGATAATTGTGACTGTCAAATAATAAACAAATAAATTGCAATAAAATAATATTGCGACTATAAATGTAGATGTAAGCTATCCTATCTTTATCTTTCAAGTTGGATCAAACTTCTGCTAGAGAAAATACTAGCAATATCAATAGGAATTCGTAATAACTCGATACATTAAAGCGTATGTAATGTCTTGTAATGACTTGGACCTACCAAGTGATTCAAAAGTCCTACCAAATGGTAAAATTTGGGAGTATTATTTCCGCGGTAGGAATATAGGTCGCGGACTACGACGTGCCGGATATTCACAACGGATATTGGAAAACCAACAAATATATCGAAAATGAAATCAATGCAGAAATGTGAGTCATATGAATATTATTCAAGCCACGAGATATACATGTACATGTATATATGACTTTTGCCGGACGTTTTTTTATTTTTCCACGAAGTTTTATTAACATCTGTAGTCTTTAAATTGAGTTTATCGGAACTGTGGTAGCCTAGCCCCGACACCAACGCAAAAAAATTACGTTTTAATTGAACTAAAGGGTTCTTTGCCTGCTTACTCTCATGGCAAGGCGCGAAGATACTTAAATATCCTGTTATTATATATAATAATAATAATAATATATCCTCACGCCTTCCCACAAGTGGTAGGCAGAGGTGTATAGGTAATACCCACACACCCACTTTCCGCCAGACGTATATTAGGTGCCAACGTGACAGATGGCGAGTCCATCGCCGTTACTCAAGCACGACTATACATACGCCTTTTGAATTTCTTCTCAGACGTATGCAGGTTTCCTCTCGATGTTTTCCTTCACCGTAAAGCTCGTGGTGTGACTAATCACTGTACTTAAGTTTAGAAAAACTCATTGGTACAGTCGGGATTCGAACTTGCGTCCTTTGCGTCGCAGGCAACTGCTCGAACCACTCGGCCACCACGGTTCTTGTTACTTATTATATAATAAAAAAATACAAATATTTCCAGAAAGCAAGAGTAAAAAACCCATATTGACGTTTGCAAGGAAACTTTTCTGCGCTGGTATATTTTACTAGTATCATCCCGCCATCGGTGATTTATCACTCGCTATTGAGTAAGGAAAAACAGGGGAAACTTCCATGGTAAGTTAGATAATGTTACTCCACCGGCTTAAGGTTCCGTGGATCAGCATTAATGGGTTAGACGTTGTCACTGATAAATTATTACTTAATAATAATAGGCCTTAGATAGAATCAAATTTGAACAAATAATATTTATGATAAGAGTTGATGTGAGATGATATTCAGGCTTTCGCACGAGGGTCCCAGAAGGGGCCGGCGGACAACTCCTACTTTTCGCCTTAAATATGTTTAAGTGCCAAGCACTATATATACACGTCAATGAATTGCTTCTCAGACGTATGCAGGTTTCCTCTGGATGTTTTCCTTCGCCGTAAAGCTAAAGCTCGTGGTGTGATTAATCACTGTACGTTAGTTAAGTAAGAAAACTCTGTGGTACCAAGCGTCGGGATTCC